>JAJEKV010000568.1:0-145374 GCA_021234155.1 Isoetes taiwanensis
CATGTGGGAAAGCTAGTTTTAGGTGTCTACTAAGATACATTTTAACTTTTTAGCATGTAACTCCTCTATTTGATACCTATCTTGAATTGTATATTGTACTAGTCAACCCCACTACCTTAAGCTTTATTCTATTGGCCGCTGACATTTATTTCCCCAAAGCAACTACAAACATCCTACCTTAGCCTGCCAAATCTGAAAGTGAATATTTGTCTTTCTCTCCTTGTGTCAGCCACTTAGATTACCTCTCCAAGATGTTTATCGTGATGTGTACATGCTATGTACATAACAAACATATATCCTCATCCCACAATGCTAGAGCCTGCTCTAACTTGGGGGCCGAATGCCAACCTTTGTAGTTCTTATGATGTGCATTTGTACCAACCTACTTCCCAAATGGGGCCAACTCTATGTTGGACTTGTACATCTTGATGTATTCACATATGCGAGCCAAGATGGCTTTCGTGACACCATGTATGTGGGGTTGCCGATGGCGAAACTTTTCCAATTTTATCTTATCTACATACATTTACCTTTTTGTTACGGTGATGTTTGATATGGGACTTGATCCTTAAACCTTCTTATGATAAGTATGTCAAATGCACCTTGGTGCTTAAACTCTTCTATGTTTTAAGCTTTCATGCTAATATGTAGCATAATAAGGAGTTTTTTCTTGTATTTTTGTCGTTTTTTTCTATGGTTTTCATATGATTTGATAGTTGTATTGCATGAGATGTACTAATGCTATTACATCTAGAGTGCGCATACAATCATCTTTGATTTTTGTGCCAATTTCCAATGGTTGGCCGTGTATTTCTAACCTATCAAAGTTTACATGCAAGGCTTTCGTGCAAACATAGTTTAGGGTTCTATGGTTTCGCTAAAGCAGGGGGGTTGAAGGCGAGGCATGGAATGCTTTTCGTAGCCTCCTCCAACCTGTCGGATGTGTAGCAAGATCGGGATGCATTAGAGCAGGGAGGTATTTTTTGATCTTGGCTTCCATTTCAATATCCAGGAAGAGAGGCCAAGCCATGGAGTGTAGCTATAAATTTAGCTTGAATAGTTCTGAAATGCGTTAATTTAGGTATGTTATACAGGAGAAAATTCGTGCTTTGGATGCATGGAATGTGGAGCTCAATAGCGACTTCCTGAAAGGTACAAATCTTCCATTTTTTTCCAAATCATTTTCGAATTTGTGGGCAATCGCTTAGTCTTGGTTTAGATTTGTGGGCGGTGGCTTCTTGTTGGTTTCAGATAATGGATAAAGTATCATGTTAGTTTCTCTGTAATACCCTTAATTCCTATAAACATCTCTATAGACTGACCCATTTAATTGGACCTCTCCTCTTGCAAGCATCTCTTCTTGTGCTAAACCTGCATTGGAGCGAGATCTTCATCCATGATCTTGGGAAGTATTGCAAGTTCTCTCCTATTCTTGAGGGGCATTAAACCATTTCAAGCCTTAGGACTCTTAACATTTAAGTCAGCCATCGAGCGTTTTTTCGTTATGGGGTGGAGCTCAATACAATATGTTTCATCCACGTGAAGCCAACTTCCGTATTACTGCCCGATTTCAAGCAGTTAAATATTCTCCTTTCGTGAAAGTTAGCTTGTCATATTTACAAGCTTGTTCCTCTCATTCCTCATGTGCAATGTCATAGAAGAACTAAAAGCTTTTTGTTTTGAGGCAAAACTTACGTATTCTTTGCGATTTCAAAGCAGAATGTCTAGCAGATTAAATATTCTCCTTTCATGCAAGTTAGTTTATCATATTCAAACCATTGTTTTATTGCCTTAAAGCCCTTGAGTTTTGTTGGTCTTCGTGTCATATGTACAAGCTTGTTCCTCCCATTCTTCATGTAAACGCCATAGAAGAATTAAAAGCTTTGTTTCTAGAAAAAATTAAGCACTACTTTTTACTTTCTCAATCGGTCTCTATCCCATGATGCGATAAGCAAAAAAGAAAAAAGCTAAGAAAAGAAAGCTAATACGATCTTTGTACAGTGATATCGTTGAAGGAACTTTACATGGCTCCTTGTTACAAACCACTTCAATACAAGTTTGTACAATCACGAATACTTTTGCTAGTTATATATATATGTGCTTCAACCGTTGCTCGAGTTTTAAAATCTTACATGCTAGTTTAGTAGTTAGCGCGGAAAATCAAACACATCGGATGCAAGGGGCTGAACTCCATGAACTCTATTCTTAATAAAAAGATATAGCCTAGCGGTAATGTTGGATTTGTACCAAAAGCGGTGAAAGATATATCGTGGCATTTTATCCGGATGTCATGCCCTTTATCTTTTACTGCACAGCTGGCTCCATCGAACAACTCCAACTCCACACAAACATTTCGTAGCATAGAATGTGGAATTATAGAATTTGGTTTTCGTGCAAATATCTTGCTACATGACTTCATAGGAACATTATCCTTAATGCGCAGAATGTGGAATTATGGCAAGTTGTTGGTCCATGCAATCATCTTGGTACTTTATTATACAATAGTGGCACTTGAAAATTTTGATGTTCATGTGGCAATATGGTGTTCCTCCGAGTTTTACTAGACTTTGAATATGGTCCAACCACCATCCTTTTCTTCTTTGATGCACAGGAAATTTTAGAAATCACCGATTCTGACACAAAATTTATGTTGTTATTACATCAATTTTTCATTTCAAATCTAAATACTTTTTAATGCCCAAGAAATTTAAAAAATTTCATAACACAAACCATTACCCTACACACTTATAAATTCCCCACGAAACCCCCTTTGGTTTGGGTGCATATTCACAGAGGGGGGTGACGTAGAGGGCGAGAGCCCCTCTAATCATATAATACAATCAATAAAAAAAAAAAAAAAATACATGTATAAAATCAACACCATTCACTAAATACCCGCAAACCTTATAGTATTTTGTAAACTTGAATATACCGTATACAAAAACTTGTACAAGCATACCCACAAACGAGGATCTCTATACGGTCTACGGATCGAGGAATAAAGGGCAAATATGCCCATCCAACGACTCTCAATGCGGAGTCACCCTCCGTGAATATGCACCTTTGGAAATAAGGAATTACCTTCCTTTTTATGTATACTTCCTTCTATTGCGGTTTTTCGATTACCGTCATTTGTTTAACTAACCCCAATCTTGAGGGGCGACATTATTTTCTAAGAGGGAGAATGTGACGTTCCATGTATTTATACGGTATATGTATAAATAAGCTGACATCGTCACCCAATAAAAGTAACCACCATGGAGTATCTTAACCCTAAGGGGTTGACCTAAAAGGGATGAATTTAAACTTATGGTACTTTAACCCCGTTACATAAACTATAATTTTCCCATGGGATTATGCCATAGTTCCAAAGGTTTCTACCACAGTCCAAGGCCTTTTCTAAAGGTTCCTTGATTAATTGCGTTTCGCCATGTTTTGTCACACCTAACCTATTTATATTAAGTTAGCATGTCAACCTCAACTTTTTGATCCCTTTGAATGTTGTCGTCTTTGGCTCCCCTCATAATGAAGCGGAGGCACTAAAACCCCCGGTCTTCTAATAGGAAAATCCAATGTTTCAATCTTCATTTAGTAACTTAGCCATATGATTATCCAATTCCTTACCCTCTTAAGAGTTTCAAAGTCATAATCTCTAATCTGGGTCTATCCGCAAGGAAATGGATCCTCCAAACTTCTATACTGTACCTAGAATTGTTCACCGCGTGTAGGGTAACTCTTCGATTATATGGACTACTGGTCTATATAATCTTAACCGTCAAATCAATACACCTCGTCTTGATTTTATGGGGACTTGGAATTCCTATGTCTGCCCTCTTCTTGGTTATCCCTAAAGGTATAATCGCCAAAGTCATCGTGCTCCTTCTTATCTTCCATCGAGGACGCGATATTCTTATATATCTTTTCATTCCCAAAACCAAATAAATGCTCTTAGCTTATAACGTTGAACTAATACATTGGTATCTAGAACCTTTGAGTAGTTAAGCTCTCATTATTGGTTATTCCAATAATGAGTTCCAATCATCCTCGGGATGTTTTTGGGCGTAACATCATCAGTATATGCTAGACTTACTCTAGCTATTCTCACTCATTTAAACTTTTCTCATCTTCCTTAGTAACGATGTATCTAAGATAGTCAACTCTAACCATTCGGATAACTTGAATGCTTATCTACGGTAAAGCATACCTAACCCAATATCTTCGTGATATAAGCATATCATTATGCTTTACGTAAACATTGTCACGTAATATGCCACCAGCCCTATGCGAATATTCTACCATCTTCAATATGTCATACATCTGGATGTCACAATCGATATCCTTGATATCCTCGCTAGTGTAGTATGTAATACTACTAAATCCTTCAAACATAAAACCACTACGTTGTTATTATGAGATATAGTAACATGTGCACCAACCCCTAACTCTAGACTCATATATAATTCGTTGGCGAGCCCCTAGTTGCTTCTCCTACATATCTTGTGGATTACACACACCTTCTAGACTCTCTCTATCCTTAGGTTGCCTTGGTCCTCACGCTCTAGTCATAAATTCCATAGGGGCACATGCCACCCCTAAGTTCCTAGTGGACATACTTAATGTCTACTATAGGAATTTTATCTTCATTACCTCAAGTATTCATATATGTGAACTAAAAGTTCTAGTATATATCCTATCTTTTTTCTAGTTATGTTCCTAGTAAAAAGCGGTCCTAATACACATCTACCAACGCTTGGAACTACTCCTCGGGATGCACACACAATACCAAGTCAGAGCACATCCTCCTTGGCGAGATGTTCATTGGATGCCTCCCTTCTTCATATTCCAGACTTTGGTCTCTTCAAAGTGTCCCTCCAAACTCTCTATATTTGAAACGTTGTTTACAACAACTTTCAAGCACCTCTTGTCTCCCACTTGTCGTGTGGGTACATTACTTGCCTCCCTAAGATATCATTCGTTGAAGGTCAACTTTCCTTCATAGAATAAAGCTTCGCCAGAGCTCCAACATACTTTGTAGCTTTTGGGACGGTTTGCACCTTTTGCTAGCAATTGTCGTCTTCCATTCTAGCAGTCTTACAGAATGCTTATTCCTGCCTTCGTCCGTTTGATCTCAGCTCTCTTCACCTTGAACAAGGTTTAAAATGAAACGCACTTATTTAAGAAGTGCGTTTGAAAGATTCCTTCTGAAAATTTATAAAATTCTGAAATCCCTCTAAAAAGGGCCTTTTTATTACCTTTAGTCCAAAGATTTATAAAATTGCTCGTGAAAACGGACATTTTAAAAGACTTAGTATTAAGGGAAAACACACACACACAAAAATCCCATTGGGGGGAAAGAACTACAATGAAATTCAAAAGATTTACTATGGGGCAAATTAGGTATGAAGAAATTAGATGCTTTTGTGCCTTGTCCCCTGAAAATTTTTATATTAGTTGTTTTAGAAGGCAGGAAATTTGTTATTTCACAACCATTTTGGCTGAACATCCTAATGGACCTTAAAAACACATTGGGGAGGCAGTTGAACAAACTTCTTGAATGACAAACCATTGTTTTTGCATCACATAGTATTACAATTACCAATACATCCACGATATTTTGTAGAAGCTGAAGTTTTAGTTGATGATGCGGTATAAATTTATACGAGGATACAAAGTTGAAGTAATGAAGCCATGTGATTACATGCCCTCCTTTTTATTCTAGGAGATGTATTTTGAAGCACATACCAATCTACAACATGGCGATGCTCGGGAGATAGTCAATCTCCTTAGCAATGTTGAGCATATTCATCACAATTCGTCATCGTAGCGGTGGGCACCATGCACATTTCTCCAGCGATTGAAGTATTAAATACATTTTACCCTTTCCTAAATATTTTGTAAATAAATAGGTAAACTTACGAGGGGTTGCTACTCCTCGCTCCCTCTGGATAAACCATGTGGTTTCCTTCTAGTCAAACACACCTGTGTCACCATAATATTTTGGAGTTCTTTGCCTTTACTAGCAATTTTTATTTGCTGAAGTGAAGTTCGCATGTATGTAGAGAAAAAAAGTAGAAATAACAACATGATTCGACTACTTTATGCTCTAACATTGCATTACAAGCTCGTAAATTTTAGAACGTTTTAGAGCGTTTTAGACTAAAAAACTTAGAAAAGTGTGTAAAATTATCCCTTATGTGTGTTACTTTAGTAGTTTTCAGTTGCCAAACCCTTTGGCGAGTAAGAAAGACCCCAAAAGATTTTACACGATATATACTTTACCTCTGGACTGCATATATATATACATATATATATAAGCGTTTTATATATATATGCAATTAATTATAAATTTATACCGTTTCTCAAATATAGATTTATCTGTAAGAGTTCTCTTTTCTTCGGATATATATATGTAAGTATGTATATATATAATATATATATATATATACATATATAGTGTATAAATTGATTGTCTGAAGGTTATCTGCGGTATAAATTTATACCGAGAGAGGCTGTAATGGTATAAATTTATGAGAGAGCTCATGTTTAATGAGGGGAGCTCTCACGGTATAAATTTATCGAGTGGGAGCTCCTTGTTGGTCGAGAGCTCTCGCGGTATAAATTTATCCGCTTTCGAGGTCCTCTTCTTGCGGTATAAATTTTACACGAGGAGTCCATTAGCGGTATAAATTTATACCATCGAACTCTCTAGCATGTTATATCCAAGACAAAGACTACCTATTATTGGTATAAATTTATACCACCCAGGAAATTTATTTTGAAGGCGTTATGTCCACGCATTGTCCTCGCGTAGTATACATAAGTCTATAGCAAGACGGATGAGCAAATAAGAGCAAGTATATAAGATTTAAGAGCGGCCGCCTTGACTCCAACTTGGCGCTTCAAAGTGTAAGTTTGTTCAATGAGGCATACTTTCATGCGAAAATGTTTGCTTCAATGAGGCAATGTCAAAATGTGTTGCATTTTTTACGTTTTGTTCATAGTTTTGTAATGATTTTGAAAACTTTGAATAAAATACCTTTTGGCACTTTAGTGTGCTTGCTTTTTTTCAATGTCTATTTTGTTTAGTTTTTGAAAATATTACTATTTCTCAAACCAAACTAGGGGGGCCAAAAAGGGATGTCAAACAATTTTGAATGGAAGCTAAGTTCACACCCCCCCTCAAAAATAATGCCTAAAATTTTCAAATTGTCACACTTGTCACAAATATACCATGAAAAGGGACCTTTTTGGGGGGATTTTAGGGAATCTTTCAAAGATTCCTTTTGAAGTGCGTTTTGAGCAAATTAGTGCGTTTCATTTTAAACTTTGTTCTTGTGGAAAAACTACGTTCCACACTATTGTCCAGTCTCTTATCCGGCGTCTACATACCCCCGGCTGACATAGGATCTGGCCATTTTCTTAATTTTCACCCTGCATAAGGATCATGCATTTGACCAACGTTATTAAGTGTATTCACGTGCCTACGTGGTTCTTAGTCGTCTATAATCTTGCGTCTTTGTTTCACACCTCAGGAACATCAATCTCTTTACCAAACACAATATATGTGTAATTTTATAATCCATAATTTATGGATCAACATCCTCATACAACATTATTCTCTACCGTTCCACGAATCATACCTCGCTTCACGTAGCAATAGCTATACAATGTCGAGTCGACATTCTATGCCTGCACCATCATGGTCGAAACCTACACTTTTAAAGTGTTTTCCCTCTCAGGAGCTGGGTACTTATAATCCAGTTTCCACCTTAGTATAGTACATGGTCTAGTAGATAATCATAAACCACTTCTCCATCAGATATATCGTGCTATATCTAGTCTCCTTCTACATTGAATAGCAATCTAGATGCCGCATCATACATCAATCCTCGTAATTTTTAGGTCCAGGCATACCAATTTTTCTCGAGTATCCATCCAAAATAGAGACATCGCAACACTCCTTATTCCCAACATTCATCACTTCTACTTCAAGTAGGAGCCCGGGACTTCCTCAGTCATCACCATCTAACAGGCTCAGGGCAGACCACGCATGGTTTCAATGCTTCCGCCGTGGACACCATAGTCACAACTGGCCTTCTGTGATACAAGACGATTGCATAGCCATAGCACTTCCGGATAGCGACCGGGGCGGTACCAATGACGTCGAATGTATATGTCAGCTGTACCTGTGCCCCATAACTATAAGAGTGTCTGTATGTGTGATAAATTTATGAAAATAACAATAAAATGAATAAGTATCGGGACTGGTAAATGATTATACATCTGTCACTGTAATCTATGCTAAAGATAGAGAGTGTGAGTGTGGAAACATTAAAGATAATCGAAAGGAGCAAGTTATTCAACACATAATCAAATATATATTAGAAGGGGATAAGTATGTATGTCTTACACAAACTCCTAAGGGAATAACGAGACTTAGATAATGTTATAACAAGGTTATGAGGAATAAATAAAGAACGTCTGTCTGTAATTAATATTAACGTATATAGGTCAAAATGGAATATACAGTACAATATATAATTCTATAAAAGGGTAACTATAAATGTCAAAGGCATCTAAACACTCACAATAGCAATATATGAGTTGTTAAATTTGTACCAAAATAGGAAAAACGAAATTTAGATCCAAAATTACATTAAGCCTGGCTGTAATAAAATCACTTGTAAAGTGAAGGGAGAATATAATACATATATACACAGAAGTTAATATGATTAGAATGACTTTCTATTAAACAGTGCGAGATTAATAACTTTGTATTATAATATAACAACAAATGGAAGTTCTTTATATCTATAATTGCCTTTAATATATAATCGAGTTACACTTTATCTATAGACGAATGCTTTCAAAAATAGATAGAGTGTGAGCTCGCCACCACGGATGAAACAAGTGAGACTTCCACAAACTTTGGACTGCTCACTTTTGACAGCCCCTAGCGATGATCATGATGTGTTGCCCCCGCAACAAGAGAGTCTTGATGCGGAGGACAAAGATCATTTTAAGGTGGGAGAATGTGACGTTCGAGCATTTATCACGATAATGCATGCACGACACGCCACTAGACATAAGGGGGTAATTGTCTAAGTGGGAGTCGACCACAATGGTTTTATTTAGCTATGTTAATAAATCCATTGTGGATAATTATGAAGTATATAGCCTAATTACCCTAATTAAGCTAAATTAGTTAATTAGCACCAACAAGGGGTGCCACTTGGCCCAAATCGATTGGGCAAGGCATGGTTTCCATTTTGGACACCCAAATTAGGGCTTTTGTGCCCCAATTTGAATTAGGAGCAGCTGGAGATGGAGGAGAGGAGCCGGGCCGGGCACCCAAGGAGCAGTTTGAGCCAAATTTGTTGCTAAAGCGCCCAAGGAGCAGCTGGCCTAAGGATACATTCTTGACCTCACCAAAATCATCTGAACAACCTCTAGCTATTTCTTGCCACCCTTCGCACAACACCATGGAAGACCCCACGATAACGGTTCGGCCCAAAACACCACCGGGTTAGTGGTAGTTTAGTTGTGAATTCTAGGGTAGCGCCTCTATTGGGCACTTGTTGTCTTTTTCGTCTGTTTCTCTACGTGTTTCAATGGTAGAAACTAACCCATGATTGTAAAGGTAAGTTCTCTTCATATTACGATTCTGGTTTGGTTCTTAAAAAGGATGGATTGATAGTTCTTTGTATGGTATCACTCTGAAATGGGGGAAATAAGGGAGGGTAGAGACCTACGAACTCATATATCGTTAGTATGTTCCTAGATAAAACGTAATTCCCAATATTGCGGCCTGTGCACAAGAGCCCACCGGGTCATAGGCGCTATGGACCTGGCTTAGCACCGACACAAGGAACACAGTGGTGAAGTGGGGGTGGGGTCTTGCACGAACATAAAAAGGCTCCTGAGACTCCTACGATGGGGCTAGGCCCGATAGCCGATCACGTAGAGAGGGCGCGGGTATGGGTCTCGACACTCCACGGGTGTAGTGGTGTGACCCGTATGGGGCACCTTTGCACTTTGAGTAGATTTAGGTGAGTAAGTGGGGCACGGATGCGTGGGTCATTTGATGCGGCAGACGATTCTCTAGCTCACCCATGGAACCACCGCGGATTACGGAAGGGGACGCTTCGACGGCACGCCTCATCGGACCGGGCTTCATGAACCCCGGAGTAGGCTCAAAAGGGTGATACCTTGAGTCTCAAGGTTTCCCAAGGCTATAGCGAAGCCATAGCGTGAATTGACCCATCCGCAAAGTGTGCACAGGAGGGGCGGATGGAGTGGACAACCCTAGCCGATGTTCTATGCCAGCCAACGCCATGCCAAGACTCGGCCGCTGATCTTTGAGGCCCAACCGTCCCGATCCTCACTGGAGTCTCGAGCCGGGGTAGAACCCGAGGTTTGGGTGTTTTCTTAGTTTTAGATGCATATTCTTTGTCGCTGGTATTTTGGATGGATGCCCACCCTTCGTGGTGGTTATTTATATGTGATTTATGCCGCGGTGCTAACCCTCTGTATTCATGCTTCCGACGTAGGAGTCCCATTGAAGGCGTGGGTAGAATGACCCCTTCGTGTCCTTCTTTCGGGCACCATAATATGGGTGGCGGAATAGACGGAGGGCCCGCCATGGCGCAGGTGGTTGCCATGGGAGGGAAAGTCCCCGTATGTATACGTCCGGGTGTCGATATATATATTGGAGCCGCCACAGCTACCTTCTTACCTTTCACTATAAATTTGTTGTCCGTCCGGGTGGCAGCCATGGCTTCATTGCGGTCACAAATCGATCATGGCTTTGGCTGGCTTTAGGAACTCCATTCCTACTATAAGGTCATACCTTCCAATTTCCATGACCTGCCCCATCTTCCACCACTTACTTCCACTAAGGTCTATGTCGAATGTGATCCTCCTCCCCTTAGTGTGCGAATGGATGCCCATTTGCCATAGCAACTGGCCTTGGCTTAGACTTCAATACCTTGTTCTTCATTAGGGCAGCCAGCCTAGGAGAGGCAAAGTTGTGAGAGCTACCTGTGTCTATGAGGACTACATATGGGTTGCTATCTATGATTCCATCAGCCACAATGACTGTCGACTGATTTTCAATATCACCTGACTCAATATTTGCACAGATATGGCACTCACCATCTATGAAGTCCTGGGCCTCATGCGGGTCGTCGTCTTCATCTGCTTCTGTTGGTGAATCCCAATCCCCAAGCTCTGCCAAAGCCGCCTGCATGACGAATGGGCAATCATGTGTTCGGGTGCCCCGGTGGAAGCACCGAAGTATGTCGGACTCACTCTGGAAATGCCTTTGGCTGTCTTGGGTGTCTCGGCGAATCGGAGCTAGGTGGTATTGGTGTCCTTCTGTTTCTCCTTTTCCTCTTTCTGTCTCTGACATTTCCCTGATTGTCCTGCCCTTCCGGCTGTGGACCTTCCTCCATGCCTTGCTGAGGTAGTGGTGGAGGTGGAGGTGGTGCAGGTGCATATTCTTGGGCATTCATCAATGGGGTGGCCCAATGGATCAGCTGATGCATCCGATTCCTCATCCGACGAAAGCCTTGGCGTTGATTGATTCCACCATCATTTCCTCGTTGTTTGTCATCTTGATCCCGGGCCCAAATAGGTTTCTAGGTACCCATCGGGTGATGTCGGCCCTGGCCTTGAGAACTGGGAGCGGTGTTCCTTCTTCTGCAAGGATTAATCATCAATACTTGTTATTTGGTTACACATTAATCATATTTGTTTACAATTGAATTGTTGTTAGGTACAAAAAGAAATCATGTGAAAATTCCACTTACAAGTCAAGATCATGGTAAGACATTAATTAGTATATAGAAATACATTTCATGAATTATATGATAATAACTGAAGAGAGGGTTTTCAATACACTTTAATTAATTAACAAAACAAGCTTTCCATCAATGATGTCCTCATAGACTTGAAGAAGTTCAAGACATTCTTCAATCCTATCCCTTTGCCGACGCTCTGCGAGATTCTTGTCACCGATCCTCCTTCCAATGCTCTTTTGCCATCCGTGGTGCGGAAGTTACGTGCGCTTGTTGCCATTAACGACAAGTGTGCATCCCTGAGGTGGCCCCTTGCGAAGTCGAGAGAATGAAGGACTACGGATCTCTTGAAGAGGATAACATGGTCTACCCAATGCTCTATTCCGCATGTTGCCCAAAACCCGAGAGTGCGATGAGGGAGCCGCGGACTCTTCCCCCTTGGGCTGAACTCCTTGTGAAAAACTATCATCCGCCCGGCTAAGGACCAGGAAGATAGTACCGAAAGTGCTTTACCCTTTGGGCCCGCGGTTCCCGTGCCTCTCCTCCTCCTCGAAGCCGCTTCACCGAAAACATCTAATGCCATAAGATCTTCGCGGATCTCTCCACATCGCGGGTTGCATTCTCAAGTTGATGTTGCTAGAAGCTTAGCAAGATACTCTCGAGCGCACCGGGTCATCGGAGCTTGGGCCTCTTCCCCGCTTATACAACCCCTTTGGATCTCCCGGAATTCCTCTTCCGAATGACGGGTTTTTGCTCTTGGTACATCCGCCTTATCCGTTGGTAAGCTTGAATGTCGACATAGTTTCCCGATGTAGGAATGTCATTTCGGCTACCTCCTTTGGAATTTCTTGGTAATCATAGTCGATGAATTCACTGCCTGTTCTTGTGCAGCTAGGCTTAGGAGCTCATCGATCCACGAGACCTTCTTCTTGACAATAGGGGAAGGTTGAGGATGTCGGTGGCTTAATATGTACTCCTCGCCGCCGATGATCACCGGGTCGGGGCCGTGATGCCAACGGGGCGGTTCGAGAAGTCTCGCTTTAGTACTTCACGTTGCGGGCTAGATGCCCCTCCATCCTTCTTGCCTCCCTCATTTCCCAACTTGGGTTCTCTTCCTCTTGCTCTTCATAATCCCCGCTCAATACGCAACATAGGTGTTCCCGATGTGGAGCCGTAGTATTCGTACTGCGAGCTCCTCGGATCTCGTGGATGTCTATCTAGCAAGGCCCGAGTGTCGAGAGGTGCCAAATCCAAAGGTTGAATTGACGGCTCCCCTTGTTGGTTGACTGCCTTGTACTGCATGAACAAAGCTAAGGCTGCATGGGCTGAGAGGTATCTATGCCTATGATGCTTACATGTCATGTAATCTGGCATATTTCTGGTTCTATCCCACAACCTATTCTTGCCCTTAGATCCCCCATCTATGGCTTGGGTAAGAGAGTCTAGGGAAACCCATTTCCCTCCCCTAGGTGGCAAACTAACTTCCCAGGGTAGAATCTGCTGGTCATATTGGCAAATGATGTCGGTGTAATAGGGAGTTCTAGTCAAGGTGGCATGAAGATCAAAGAGATGATCAAAGACATGGAAGGCTTGCTCGGCAGGGAAATCACGGATGTGGTTGGCCTCATTGTAGCTTGATGGTGCCATTGAGCAGAGATAGCTATGAAAAATGGCTTGTGGAGATGAGTAGGAAGCTGGAAAATCGCCTGAAGTGCTGAGAGCAGTTTTGATGGGGAGAAAATGACAAATGAGGCCCCTTTTTATAGACTAGGGATGCCTCGGGTTCCGTGCACAAGGGTTCTCGATGGGAAAAACTTTTGTTCCATGGCTATAGATGTCCAAATGAGCTACCATGAAGTGTAAATCTAAGCAAAACAAAGCAAGAAACACTACATGGCAGTTTGTTGGATGAAAATTGGTCAATTTGGGCAAAAATGGGCGAAACTGGGTTGCTCCACGAAAATGAGCTCTGGTATTAAACGCAGACAGTTTGTGGTTGGTGCAACCTCGGGATTTCGATCTTTTAGATTGTACTGAAGATTTCAGGAAAATTAGAGATGCTAATATGACTATTTGGACGATTCTAATATAACTAGGAATTTTTCTCGAGCAAATGGCGAAACCGGGTTGCTCCGCGAAAATGAGCTCTGCGTGGCGAGCGTAGGGTTTGCGCGGTGCAACCCGATTTCGGATTTTTTTTCCAGAATTTTAATTAATTTAATTAGGGTATTTTACTATTTTAATCTATTTGAACATTTCAATTATGATGGCCAAAACTAAACTAGAATTTGAACTACTTAAGCACATCTTCAGACAGAAATTGAAGTCAATTTAGAAACAAAATTTGATATTTATAGGGGGGGAATTTATCAATTACATTAATTTATACAAAATGTGTATCCTCAAGGGTATTCCTTGCGGATACGGCGCCCCAAGTGTAGATCCTTGGGCATCACCGTTACCCTCTTCGCGTGGATCGCGCAGAGGTTTCCTTCCTCGAACAATTGGGTGAGCTTGGCCTCCGCAGCTACCTGCAACACCCTTGTCGTGAGCGACGTCACCCTGTAATCGGTGACGAAGTCCTGCATCACCTCTCACATGAGCCGCTCAAATGGTGCCTTCTTAATTAGGAGATTAGTGCACTGTTGAAAGTGCCTAATCTCCCGAAAAACTCGGGCATGCCTGGAATTTGGTCCGTGATGGACCTTCTTGGGCTTCCGTGGCCGGAGGTGGGTTGGCGGGCTGGTTCTTGCTGGGTGGCCCCCTCCGTAGCAGCTGGACATTAAGTAGGCGGTACCAATCGATTATACCTCTTCCGCGTGGAGTTATTTAATACGCGTCACGTCGAAGCTCACTCAGCGAGAGAGCGATTAAGCTTCGCCGACCTTACCTTCTTGACCACCTTGGGTGGCCAGGCCCGCAAATTGCAGGTGGTCTTCGCGAGGTTTGAAGATTCCCGGCGGCCGTCTCTCCCTCCTGAAGCTTCCTCCTCTTCATCACCTCCTCCTCCTTCTTCCTCCCTACATATTTGGGGAGGCTCCTCGATCACTATGAAGTCCCTCGGGGGCGATCGTTCCTCCTCTTCGTTCTCCTCTCCTTCTCGAGTAGCTCCCTCTCTCTTTTTCTTTCGTTAACTGCTACGTCTTCCACACCCACTCACAGCCTTATCATTGCCCTTCCTCTTTGCTGCGAAGGGCCGCCTCCCCAGTGCGCTGGCTAGCGGTGTTCACAGTTCTCCTCCCGTTCTTCGCCTTGGTGCTCCACCTCGTGGTCGAGGCGAGGGCCAAAAAATGGCGAGACTTCGCCGGGTTCGTTGCGTGCGCCGCCCGCACGAAGAGCTGCTGCTGCTATCGGGGCCCTCCTCCTGGGAGATGTGGAAGGTATCATCGCTGGAGGAGAACACCTCTTCGCCCGGCTTCGGTCGAAGGTGTGGCGGAATCTTCTTGACATGGCGACCTGCTGCTACGTGCGCCATCGAGAGTGTAGGCCTCTCCCCAAACTTCCTAAGTATGCGCGGTGCGTGCCATACTTAACCGGTCTAGAAAATGGGTGACATAAGGCTGAGCAAGAGAGATATGGTGGAGGAAAGAGTTTGGGAGGGAAATGAGGTGGCAGATATTTAAAAGGAGGGTCCCTGGGAATATTCTCCTACCATTAATAGGCCTACTTATTAGCCCCCCTTATTAATTACACTAATGTACCCTAATTATTAGTACATATTTAATTATTGGTATCCATTATGCAGAGAAGATGCTTTGGGATAAGCCGACGGACCTCCAGGAACACAACCTTCCCACGTAATCAATGGTTTGATGCAGAGTGCAAAGGAACACAAACGTTGGCTGCCCGTCAAGTCACGCGAACCACCTTTGCACGCCCACATGCGGTCCGGGCATTCGCGTCTTCCTTAAAGCTAAGAAAGCCCGGTACATTGGCAAAGACATCAAGGGAAATGTTTTATCTCCCCGAACGTCACTCCGGAAGGACCTTCTGGCGCTAAGGGTTCTTAGAAAGCATTACAGCCCACGTGGAACATCACTCCCGGCGGTGGAGGCAATACTTGCAACAGCCTATACGACCCTCGGGGTGCACATGCAAAGATTACCCCCCAAGAAGGCCCGGTGCATAGAAATCACCCGATTCGGACGCGTGGAACAAGGCTTACAAATTGTCTTGCCAATGGGAAAGCCGGGACCGGATGGCATGCGGCGAGAATTGCTTAAGTGGGGCGTGGCCCATAATACCAAGTATGGATTGCCTTGTTCAACAAGGCATTACAGAAGGCTTCGGATGCGTGGACCAATAGCGAGTTGTTCCCATCTATAAGGCAGTGTGACCGCGATCGCTTGCCCAATTACCGAACAATCATGGTCGGTTCGGTGTTTGCAAAATTGCTTGCTGGGATTCTCTCGAAAGCAGTTAGCTTTGGCTGGGGAGGGTTAGAGATCGGGCCCCTCACCCAGCAGTGATTCGACTCCCGACACTCAACCATTGACCACATCTTCACATTGCGAAGCTCGGTTGAAGACAGCAGGAACCGCCGATCTATATTGTTGCTTCGTGGATTTTGCAAAGGCATTTGACACCGCGGCCTCGAAAAACTATGGGCAAGATTGCATACCGGGGTTCCGTAGATTTGCGTAAAAGGTACCGAGCTTTATGAAAGATGCTCGCTCGGTTGCAGCCGACAAGCCAACCATTTGATAGTAGTATCGGGTTCGCCCAGGATGCCCCTCTCCCCAACATTGTTTGGGCTTTACATTGATCAATTGGAGAGCTGGCTTGCCGATAATGGGGCGGCACGGGCCTCACCTTCTCTACCGCATCATCAAGCGGTTAATATATATGCTGATGATGTGGACCTCCTAGCTTACACACACCAGCAGACATGCAACGACATCTCGATGCCTCGACACATTTTGTCAAGTTTAATATGATGGCGCCAACTTGGCCAAGACTAAGGTGGTTTTCATATCATCTTCACGACGGTACCGAGGATCCCCTCCTTCCGCTATCGAGGGCGTAATGTGGAAGTAGCATCCACATACAAATATTTGGGAGTGGAGTTTCCGTCTACTATGCACTCGAGACACATCCATACGGCTACGAAGTTACTGGCTGGAAAGCACTATATGCAATGCAAAACAATAGTCATAGAGCATCGGTCACACTGTTCAAAGTCTTAGTGGAGTGGCCTTTTATACGGGGTTGAAGTATGGGGCCCAAAGTATCCCTCGCTACTTGGAATGACTTGGAGCAGGTGCGTAAAGCCTTCTTGCAACGAGCACTAAGGGTGAAGTCCACAGTCCCATATCAAATTCTACCCAGAAATGCAGGATTCTTGCCTCTCTAGAGGGCTGCCCCTTGATCGCCACATTGTCTATTTTCAGAAGGTGGTCAACATGGACGATGCTCGTCTCCCAAAACTAGCTTATATCATGGCAATGGGGCCACAACGCCTCAAGGCCTGCTGGAGGGAAAAGAGAGCTCAATGGATGGCTAGATGGAATGTGCGAGAATAATGTGCATACATGTGCAAACAGAGGCAGATCGCCATAGCTTGAGGCAATATCTTGACGCGTTTGCTTCATCAGCAAGCTTTGGGATGCCGCCTTTGAACAGTCAAGACAAAGACACTACCGCCGCCACATAAATCCCACATTGGAACGAGGCCCACAATGCTACTGCGCACCCACTTGCCCATGAAAAGACGCTGGACTCATTGCCTCCATTCACACAGGGCACATCATCTTCGAATTGAGACAGGCAGATGGATTGGTGAGCCACGTCAGGATAGGCTCTGTCAATGCTGCCAAATGGGAGTCATTGAGGATGAATCTCATACCCTTCAAAGTTGCCCAAAGATATGATCAAACCGGGACGCTATCTTTGCCGAGTTGGTCGCCCCGCCAGCCGCTACATGTGACATTGAGCACGGTGATCCGCATGCGGATGCTAGGATCATACCTTTAGGAGGTCATGGACATGCGAGATCAGCTATGTCCTCGGGCACGCACTTGACATGTACATACACATTTATTTCATGATGATGTATACTTGTACAGTTTGACAGCATTCTTATTACTGCCACGGTTTTTCCCTCGAAAACAGCCGGTGGGGTTTTAACGGGACAAGAATAAGTTTGTCAAGGCCCTTCTGGGTCCCATAGGCCGATTGGTCTCAGTGGACGATAAAAAAACTATTCTATTCTATTCTATTCTTAAAATTTTCAAATTTCCTAATAGTTTGAAGTATTAATTATGGATTTGCGCCATTTTCCACTCAGGTCTCAGATTGGCATAATTCTTCGACCCATTTTAGGTTAAATTTGATGCAGATGCATAATTTCCAGTTCAAATTCACTAGAAGGTGAATTTGACTCATTCATTTCTTCGTCTAACACTTAACCTATTTTTGGACCCACTACCTAGGAGAAAATTTTTCCCCTATTTTCGAGGTTCGATGGTGGGAAATTTTTATTTCACACCCCTATAGGCCTGTTAGACTACTTTCATGGTTATGGTCAGTGCTAGTTCCTGGTCAACCAAGAACATCGCTCTGATACCATTGTGGCGCTCCATGCTAAACATACGGCGCCCGGCCGTACACTCGGCAGGAAATCCCCCGTCCGGCTCAACAACCGCACAGGCCCTTCGTCTACCCTGCACTCTGAGGTGACCCTAGTGCGGGGAGGGGACACGAAGGTGTCTTGCGCGCCCTTCCCCTATGGGCTCCTATGTCAGCGGAAGCGATAACATGTCAGAACTAGCATCAAACATATAAATACTACCTCGAAGGGTAGTCCATCACACATATACCACTGCAAAGATGATAATCATAAACTGTAAAACATGATAGCTCCTACCCAGGCTCAGACTCACAAGGAGGATGACTGACCGGCTAGGCCTCAAGATAGAGCAGACCGAGTCATAACAATGGTGGGGTTGGCATAAGACAATGGCTAGGGTTGACTACTCCATCCGCCCCTCCTGTGCATACTTTGCAGATGGGCTAGATCAGGCTCTGGCATGACTCTAACCTCCCGGATACGCAATCCCATGGTATCACCCATCGGGACTACTCCAGGTTGCATCTCCCTGGTCCGTTGAGGTAGGAAGGGTTGCATCTCCCCTTCCCGGGGTCTAGAGGCTCCACGGGCGGCTAGAGAATCGTGGCGACACACGATTCGCACCCGACTGACCCCCCCCCAAAACAAGAGTCAAGCTGACACTTGCAACTCTTGAGAGGCAGGGCGACACCATTGCCCACATACCCATGCTCGGCCCACACGAAGTGACCGACCATAAGCCTAGCCCACTATGGGATCCCCCATAGACCCCACTCGGCAGGAATCCACCCTCCATCTTGCCTCTAGCCCCGTTGTGTAGTGCTGAGTCACATCATAGCCTCCATAGCCCGGTGGGTTCCTATGCACAGGCCGCAACTAATAGGAACTAAGGGATCTACACTAGGAGCATACTACATATGGCCCTAGGTCTCTACCCCCCTTCCCAATACAAGAGGAGCAAACATGATCAACCAACATCCCATAACATCATATCATGATAATCATAATAAGAACATCTTAACCTAATCATGCATATCTAACTAACAGTTAGGGTTCCTTGATTAGGGTTCAAGATGTTCAACAAAGGTTCTAGGGTGGCTCTACTCTAGACACGAATACTAACCCATCTGGAGTGCTAACTTCCAGATGTACTAACATGAACTCTACTCAACCTACCTCCTCCAGAAGCGCTTCCTCCATCCCTGGCGTCTCCATGCTCGACGTGGGTCGAAGGCTTGCTCCCTCAACGATCACGCACACCTTCCAGGGGCTGCTGCTCTAGGCTAGGCTATGACGAACGATGCTCGAAACGGGGTTTCGGGCACGTAGATGAGAGTTCAGGTGCTAGGTCAGGGGGAAAGGGTCTAGGGTTAGGGTTAGAGCCCATATAGGTGTGGGTCCACATGGGATGCCACGTGGCACCACTAGGACGAGGCCGTGTGGCGGTTGCCCAGTAGGATAAGGCCATGTGGAAATGGGCCTTATCCTAAGGTTATCTAAGTTAAACAATTAACTTAGATGTGCACCCCTTGCCACTTTCTAAGGCATACAAGGCTACCTAGGTAGACTTGTATGGTGACGGATCCAGGAATATACGTATTTCTAGCGTATATTCCCCTGGAACGTCACACGGCAGATGCCACTGGCCTAATGGCCGAGCTTCTAAAGCGGGCATGGCCCAAAATGGTGGAGGCACTAACACTAATGTTTAATGCAGCAGTGAGAGAAGGCTTCCATGTAGCCTGGCAGGTCAATAGGATGGTCCCAATACTTAAGATTGGAGATAGAAATGACCCTGGCAACTACAGAATGATTATGGTTAGTAATTTGTATGCGAAGTTATATGCCACAATTATTGAGCATAAGATTAGCAGCTGGGAAGAAGCATGTGATGCTAGAGCTAAGGGGCAAGCAGGTTTTAGGCCTCAGAAATCCACCATAGACCATCTGGTTACTTTTCGGGGCATGATTGATGCTGTTAAAGGAACAAGAAAGCCACTATTTGCGGCATTTGTAGACTGTGCTAAGGCCTTTGATATGGTATGCAGGAGTAATTTGTGGATTAGTATGGAGCGCATAAGTGTGCCTGAAGAATATAGAGATGCGGTAAGATTGCTTTATGAGAGAGTCCTAGTTAAACTTTCTAAGCCTTTCAGTGAGGAGTGTGGAGATGTAGTGGTCAGTAACATTGGAGTCAAGCAAGGATGCCCTATGTCCCCGACCCTCTTTGGAATTTTTATTGATGAACTGGAAAATGGGTGCAGAATATAGGGGGGGAAGGAACCACTTTGGCTGGGTATGTTATTCGCTTGCTTTTATATGCTGATGACATAGTATTGATAGCTAGGAGCAAGGAAGGGATGCAGAGACATTTAGACGCTTTGGCTGATTTCTGTGATGCTAAGGGGCTGAGGGTAATTTGAGTAAAATTAAGGTAATGATTTTTGGAACAACGCTGGACAGAAATTATGCTTTCTTTTATAAAGGCAATCATGTTGAGATAGCTATATCTTACAAGTATCTGGGGGTTATGGTAGATAAGAACTTCAGGTGGAACCAAACAGTAGAGCAGAGGGTGAATGGGGGGATTAAGGCCTTTTTCGCAATGCAAAGACAATGTGTGAAAGCAAATGTTTGGAAATTTAGCTTGAAGAAAATGCTTTTTAAAACCCTAGTGCAGGCGGTTGTGCTTTACGGCTGCGAAGTATGAGGACTAGGTTTATCTTTGGAACTGTGGCAAAAAATAGAAAAGGTGCAAAAGAAATTTCTACATGCTAAGCTTGGGGTTAAAATGCAAACTCCATATGAAATGATGTTAGCGGAGTGTGGCTTGCTACCACTAGAATGTGAGGCTATATGCCAATTTTTAACATACCTATGCAAGGTAGGCAGTTTAGCTGATGACAGTTATCCCCATTTAGCTCTAAAGGAATCGTTTGATAAGGGATGGTATGTTGATGGCATGGCTTGGCTAAGAAAATGGGGGTTAAGCATTGAGGGGCTACGTCAGAATAAGGATAAGATTAGGGAATGGGTGGTGGAGACGGTTATGCATCGTATATGGTCTAGTCCGGGCACAAAAATACTACATTACAGAGCACAAATGAATCCCATGTTGTAGAAAATGAGTTACTTAAGCGCCAATATATCTGTCAGGAAAAGGCATGTCATTTGTAGAATGCGGTTGAGCGCACATCATTTCAATGTGGAGGTAGGGAGATGGATGAAAATTGCACACGAATACAAAGTATGTCGAGCATGTGGATCAAATGAGGTTGAGAACGAGGAGCATGTAATCCTAAGATGTCCTGCATACCAAGCTTTGAGGAGAAGATTTGACATTCGGGTCACTGATCTTGTGAAATTTTTCCACCTTCCAGCAACCTGCATTGCAAGCTTTCTGATTGATATGTTACAGCTGAGAGAGGCAAATATAAAAATATCTACAGGTATAATTAGTGATGGAGAAGAGAGTGAGCATGATGATGAGGATCCTCTAATGTTTGAGGGCCCATCACACGAAAATGTTTTTGATTTTGAAAATGTTTTTCTTGACGTCTCATAGACCTGATGGTCTCCAAAGACGGAATAATACACTTCACTTCTCTCTCTCTCTCTCTCTCTCTCTCTCTCTCTCTCTCTCTCTCTCTCTCTCTCTCTCTCTCTCTCTCTCTCTCTCTCTCTCTCTCTCTCTCTCTCTCTCTCTCTCTCTCTCTCTCTCTCTCTCTCTCTCTCTCTCTCTCTCTCTCTCTATATATATATAGCAATGTAGTGTGGTGTGTGGTCACATGCCTAGTGGCGTGACGTTAAAATACTATCTATATCTATATCTATATATATATCTCTCTCTCTCACTCTCAGCTTTCCCACATGCATGCAAATTTTTTATCTCTCGCACTATATGGCGAGAGATAAAATTTCTACGTATTTTATGAGAGATGCATGAGAGATAATTATCTCTAGAATGTTAACCCCCCTAGTTAATAAATAGATTGATCGATAGAATTTTCGTATTCTATATGCTGCATGGTCCCACTCGATTAATGATCAATAAAATTTAAACAAGGGGATATCCTAATATTAATATAGTTATATCGCATGAGACGGGTTTGTTATGCCCCCTCATGCACAACCCAATGTGCACGCATACCCCATGGACTCCCTTGAATCCCCGCCGTCTGGTTAAGAGCCAATGGTCCAGATGATGATAGGTCATGGGGGATTTATGTATGCATCATGTGTTGCAGGTGTATGGGGGCATAGGCCATAGTTGCGAACCGTTGGATGAAAATATTGAAGCAAAACTTGGCGGTTGGTTCTGAGCAGGGGATGTATGGGGTGTTTGAGCAGGGGACCCAAAGAGGGGTTTTGATATTGGCCGTTGAGATTGGATGTCAATTTGGGGCTTTTCATCTCGATCGTTGAAGATGAAGTTCGAGGTTAGAGGACAAGGAACGAGGAGTGAAAGTTTCGTGGTATTTGCCGTGCATTGTTCCTCCTCAGTATTCTGAGCACTCCGTGTTCCTAGATTGTGATCTCCAGGTTTTAGTTATGGTGGTCGGAGCAGACAGTGTTAAATGTGGATGTGCACGTGGGTGGAAGGGGAATGAGGTAAGCAAGGCTGTGGCTTCTTAAATGGGTGTGTGTTTTAGTGTTCCAGGGTTTTGTTGGGCTCTTTTGTGATAACTCTGTTGTGGTGATTGAAGGTCTTCGCATTTTGGCGATTGAAGGTTTGTGACTTGAATTGAAGTTTGTTGGAGTTCAGGATGAAATTAGCAGTAGCATGGCATAGAAATATAGACTAGTGGGGTAGATGACATTGTAGGAAGCTTGAAAGTTAGTTAAATTTGTGAATGCTAAAGAGTAAGAAAGCTGTTGGTAAGATTGCATTGAAATTGTGGACATGCAGCTGATAATCTACTTACTAGATTCGAAGGATTATATGAGAGTTTATGCAGATTACAAAGGAGTAATGATCTTCAAGCACATGCTATCTTCTAATTCGAGTGCATAGTGTTTCCTGGGAGGAATTAGTGTAGGCAGATGTGTTGGATATATGGGTGGCATATACTATGATGCCAAAAAAATATGTTGGTGCTGTTGTATCACATTTTCATAAGAAATGGGAAAAAAAAGAAGGAATTGTGCAGAAGTTATAATTGTTTAAAGGATACAAACCTCTATGGCTTTCTATGCTTACTAAAATAATTTTATACATGTACTTCCTTTTAATACAATTCAATTGTAACTAGTACAATACTTGGCTAGATTGGAAAAAGGTAAGGGAGAAGGTAGATGATGATAGGTACTAAATTTTTGAGGCCCGACACTGTGTACCAACGAATCTGGTGTGTTTATAAGTACTTCCTTACGGAGTCTGATTGAGTAATCGTGAAACTTCCCATATTGGTTACGAATTTCTTTCATATGGTTGTCAAGTTGTCCTGTTTAATATTCTCGTATATTTGGAAGTAGTGAAAGTTTGGAACTTAATTATAGAATTGATCTAGTTACCAGATTCGAAGGATTATATGAGAGTTTATGCAGATTACAAAGGAGTAATGATCTTCAAGTTCTCTTGTTTAATATCTTTGTATATTTGGAAGTAGTGAAAGTTTGAAACTTAGTTATAAAATTGTGAGGGCTTAAATTTAAGGGGATTATTTATATATTGAGCAGTTTGTTTGATGTTGGTGTTGCTTTGTATGTGCAGGGTAGGGATTTGAGAATAAGGTTTCGTGAGTGGTATTGAAAGCGTGACGTGCAGTGGAAGGTTGTCCTGGTGAGTTTGCTGGTGTGTTAAACATTCTAGGATTTGGGTAGCAGGTAGTAGGTTGGATATTTGTAGTAGGTAGTAGGTTGTGGCTTCTTAAATGGGTGTGTGTTTTAGTGTTGCAGGGTTTTGTTGGGCTCTTTTGTGATAACTGGCATAGAAATATACTACTAGTGGGGTAGATGACATTGCAGGAAGCTTGGAAGTTAGTTAAATTTGTGAATGCTAAAGAGAAAGAAAGTTGTTCGTAAGATTGCATTGAAATTGTGGACATGCAGCTGATAATCAACAAAATTCAATTAAGGAGTATTGAGATGATCTACTTACTAGATTCGAAGGATTATATGAGGGTTTATGCAGATTACGAAGGAGTAATGATCTTTAAGCACATGTTATGTTCTAATTCGAGTGCATAGTGTTTCCTGTGAAGAATTAGTGTAGGCAGATGTGTTGGATATATGGGTGGCATATACTATGATGCCAAAAAAATATGTTGGTGCTGTTCTATCACATTTTCATAAGAAAGGGAAAAAAAAGAGGGAATTGTGCGTAACCGTAGAGTCCGCGGGAAGTCAGACCCGGCTGATCGGCGAAGTCGAGAATGCCTCGGCTTTGCCAACAATCAAGAAAGTAAAAAGCCTTCTTTTTTTTATGAAGTCGAGAATTTCTCGACTCGCAAGGCGAGAATAGGGAGTGTACATTTTGGATTGTTGGCTGGTTGAGGGATTCTCGACTTGCGAGTCAAGAATGCACAAAGGCTGCAGCACAAAGAATGCAGAAAGGCGATGCCGGCTCTACTGCATTTTCCAGGTGCCTGCTGATAGTCTGAGACACTCTCCTTCGACATATCTTGGTCGAACATTGTGAAGGGAAGTGGCCCCCCGACCGGTGCCTAAGAAGTAGAGGCTTGCTATCTGCAAGTTAGATATACTTTGTTGATGAGCTTAGGAGATTGAGGTGAAATGAGTATAGGTACAGATGGTATGCAAATTTGGCTTATAATACCTTTCAGTCTTCACGATGGGCAATGTGTCCATTTCAAAGCTACAAATCCATGCTGACACCACGGTTGAGTTTAAGAGTGGCCAGAATAGATATTTCTGCTTGATTTTTTAAGTTGAAAGATGAAAGCAACGGACTAAGAAGCGGTGTAGTTGACTAGCGGATTTGTAATTGGGCAAAGATGTGAGATGGGATTAAGATTCGAAAGTGTATGAGTGATGAATATGACTCCACTTCTGTTTGGAGACCTTGCTTTGCAAAAACATGGGCCTTCTATCATTGTAAAGGATCATGTAGATTCTCGTATAAAAACTAATGGTTCGTATGTGCAATGGTTCTTGAAGTAGATAAAAGATGTGAGATGGGATTAAGATCTGAAAGTGTATGAGTGATGAATATAGACTCAGTTCTGTTTGGAGACCTTGCTTTGCAAAAACGTGGGCCTTCTATCATTGTAAAGGAGCAAATCTCAATGCCTGGTCATAGTTTTGTAGCTACTTGATGAGATCATGTAGATTTTGGTATAAAAACTAACGGTTCGTATGTGCAATGGTTCTTGAAGTAGATAAAATTATGCACTTCTTGAAATTTACTTAAATTTGTGACGCCTTAAATTTACGGAGACTATTTATATGTTGAGTAGTTTGTTTGCTGTTGATGTTATTTTGTATGTGTAATGGGAGGGCTTGGAGAGGGTTTCGTGAGTGGATTTGGGAGCGCGCGATGCGTGGGAGGGTGGTGGCTGGGTGGCTGTCATCTACGCTTTATGCGGTAAGGTTATGGTATTTTGGATTGTGATAAGTAAGGTTGTGTTGGTCGGTCTTTGGTGTATTAAGTATTCTAGGATTTGGGTAGCGTGGTAGTAGGTTGAATATTTTTTGTGTGTATCGTGTTCCAAAGGACTGGAGTCCGAGGTTGCAATGCCAAGGCCTAGAGTAGAGATTGATCCAAGTCAGGACATACCCTACGCTGATGAGCTTAGAAGATTGAGGCTTAAATGAGTCTAGGGCGGAGATGGCGTGCGCAATTTTGTCTCCGGGGAGAGGAGAGATGAGTTGGCCGGAGAAGGGGTTGGGGTGGTTATCAGGGGGGGATTGGGTGGGAGGCATACCGAGAAGGAGGGTGTGAGTGGGCAGCAGATGCCAAGAGATGTGGAGAGTGCCCGAAGTGGTGGACTGTGGGAAAGCATGGCGGTTATACATTGGCAACTGCCAGATACTAAAGATGCAAGCTCGCCCTATTCCATCCGCTAGTGAATTCATGTGGAACAGATTTTGTGTGCATTGTCGCATTAAGCGTTATTGCCCGGGTGAGAGTCAAACCTTCGCTTGTAATCGCCGGGGCGATCTTACCAAAGCTACCTGAATTGCCTAGTTCGTTGACGGATGTTTATGAGGAAGCAGGATTTAGTGCGAAGAGTCGTGCATTAAACCATCTGTTTGCCTTCACTGGGCTTGGTGTTGCCGGTGGAGAGTTTGTGCAGTTAGGGATGCCATCCTCAGTTGCTTTGATGGGTAGGACATACCATAAAATACATCCTACGTCAAAACCTGGCCAGTCATTGCATTGGTATATTCATGACAATAGTGAGAGAGCGGGTTATGGAAGGAAGTTATTGCCCGTTGCATGGGTGACGCGAATAGGGCGACTCTAGATTTGTTAATCCCACCGTCATATGATAAGGCAAGTGAAGCAAATGCGGTTGGAGTCCGTGTTCTTGACATTGAATGGGCCAGTTGCGAGTGATGAAGTTGCTGCCATAGTGCATGCAAATAACTCAGTCACAATTAATCCAAGAATAGCGGTTTTTTGGCTTCACCAAGATCAACGACCAGTTTTTATGAATATACTGGATCGGCAATATGAACCCTTGCAATACCCGCTTATATTTCTAGCTGGGACGGTGGGATGGTTCCCTGATAATGACCAGCAGATGTCGCAGGTGGATTGGTATAGGTCACGTTTGCTTCATGAGGTGCGGTTTCTTCAGTTAGGGCGTTTGACTTGTGAATACCTTGTGGATATGTATTCTAGGGTCGAAGAAGAAAGGCTGAATTTCTTGGCAACTAATGGATATGAGAGGTCGAGGTCTATGGTTGACGATTCAAATGTTGAGGAGGATGATGATTTTATTGAGAACCAGGGTGGGCAGTATGTCCGACGGTCGCTCCCTTCGTCTTTTATTGGTTCTAGGCAGTGGTGCTCGGTCCAGATTGCGGATGCGTTAGCTCTTGCAAGAGTGAAGGGGCCTCCTAGCCTGTTTATTACAATGACTACGAATCCGGATTGGCCAGAGATCAAGGCAGTGTTGTTGGCGCTGGGCAACCGCCGCAGATGTGCCAATTATTGTTGTCAGATCATTCCATGCTCGTTTCCAATCTTTGAAGAATTTCTTGCGTTCTTATGTTGGTCCGCTTGCGTATATGATCCATGTTATAGAATTCCAGAAATGTGGGCTGCCTCATGGCCATATTGTACTTAAAACAGAACATGAGATTCCATTTGAGGTTATTGACTTGCTAATATCCGCTGAGATTCCAGAAAATGATGAGGTGCTTGCTCAAATGGTACGAAAATATATGGTGCACAATCACTCTGAACGATGCTCTAAGGATGGGGCATCTTTGTTGGCATTATCCTCGAGACTTGACTACAAGAACACATTTGGACTCGAAGGGTTATGTGCAGTATCGAAGAAGGGTTGAAGATAGATATGTTGTGTCATACTCACCTTTCCTGTTAAAGCAGTTTGATTGTCATATCAATGTTGATGTTGCTTCGACTGTTCATATCTTCATGTATCTATACAGCTATATTTATAAAGGTTTTGACAAGGTGGAGTATCGAATTGATCGTGAACGACAATTTGATGATGAGATACGTGATTACCAAAGTGCAAGGTATCTATCGTCGAGGCGGGGATGGCTTAATACTAAAGTTTCATGTCACGTAAAAGTATCCTAGTGTTAAGTGTCTTCCACTTCATCGTCAACAAAGAACGAAAGTAGATCATATAGGAGGCCCAACAAATGCTTCGTTGCTTGATCGTTATTTCTTGAGGCATCCTGCTATAGAATTCCTGAGCTAACCTATCTTGATTACTATGAACAAGATGCGGCTTTGTATCCCGTGCATGGATAGAACGATATCGATGGTGATCACCTTGAACTAGCTAGGCCGCAGCTTCCTAGGAACATAGTTCGGAAGAGAAGTAAGCAAACCCTTATTTGTAGAATAAGGTTGGTGATGCCACGTGAGGGGGAGTTATTCTATTTGCGACGATTCTTGCTTTTGCATACCCAAATGAGGTGTTGGAAAGACTTAAAGAAGTATAATGGGACTACCTATGATACCTATCAAGAAGTGGTAACTGTTATGGGTTTATTGCATGATAGATCAGAGCTGGTTGTGACAATGCAAGAGGCAGTGTTGGCGTTGCAAACGCCGGGCCGCGATTCGTTTCCTTTTGCATTGCTTATCCTTGATGGCACTCCGGCAAGTGAGTTGTGGTCGAATTTTCATGATGAGCTGATAAAGGACTTCTATGATATTTCAGAGACAAGCACTTTGCTTGCAGAGCAGCAAGCTCTTTTGTGCATTGAAAATGTGCTTGTGCAACATGGCTCTAGTGTTGCTAGTTTTGGGCTGCCTGAAATCCACATTCGGTCACAGCTAGTGTTGCAAGAGTTGTCAAAGTTTCCTCACCATAGATCTTACATAGAAGAGTCAAAGAAGATGCGTGATAAGATGAACGTGAATCAAGGACAAATATATGATTATGTTCAGAAGACGGTGCATGGGCCATGGATAAAAAGACATGTGTTTATTGATGGGAAAGCTAGTACAGGTAAGACTTTCCTACTCAATGCTATATGTTTGTTAATCAGAGGGTCCCAGTTGATTGTTTTGCCCTGTGCAACAATTGCCTGTTATACCCAGGAGGGAAAACTGCGCACTCATTGTTTCAAATTCACATGAATCGAGAATAGTGTTCTTTGGCACTCGACTATTGAGGCCACGCCCCGAGAAAGCGAAGTTTGCTGATTGAATGCCATTTAATCATTTGGGATGAATTTGCGATGGCAAATAGAGTCTGCGATTGAATCGCAAGTGTGATTCTACAGAATTGTGTAGAAATGATGTTCCATTTGGAGGAAAATGTTTTGTGGTCGCAGCTTAATTTTTAGGCGAGATAGCCCATAGTACCGTAAAAAGGGGAGAAGTGCAACAGTAGCTGCTTCTATTAAATCATCTGAGATTTGGAGAGCATTTATTATTCACAAGTTAGATGTATCGGTTAGAAATGCTGCGGACCCAGAGTTAATAACACTAGTGTTGTCCATAGGTGAGAATTGGCAATCAGATGTTGTGACATCTGATTTGTTTTCCACAACAACATCTATGGAAGAGGCACGGAATTCTTATACCGGCAGATATTGTTTGTAGACCAACTTTGTGTGAAAGAAGAGCATTTTTATCTCCATTAAATGTGCATGTGGATGAGTTTAACGGTCTATTCTTGATCGTATGCAGTCGGAAAAGAGATATTATTCTCAGGATTCCATAAGTGAAAGTGACCAGGTAATTCACACAAGCGTTGTTGCTGAAAATGAGTTTCTTCATAGTTATGATCACCCGACTTTGCCCAAACACATGCTTTGTCTTAAAGTAGGAGCTGTGTGTCAAATTATGAGATTGTTGGATGCGAGTAAAGGGCTTGTGAAGAATGCTAGAGTTGTTATACACGAAATGCACACAGATTTGTGGATCGGCTTCTTGGACATGAGGACCACGAGCTCGAGAAAATATACATGCGATTTGTCGGGTGATTTCTTCCACCAAACCCGTACGCCCTTTTACAAAGACATAGGCGTCACCGGCTCAGGGGCATACTCAACAACATTCCACAGTTGTCTTGGCCTAACATTAGATTAAATAGTCCTGGATTTGCGAACGAATGTCTTTGCTCATGGGCAATTGTACCGCGGCATTGACAAGAATATTTAACTAGAGAAGATGCTACCGATCCTACTGAGCGAGGAATTGGCATCTGTAACGACTAGAAATATTGTTTTTACAGAATTGCTTGAATAGTTGGTAATTTTTTTTCGCCATTATTTGTGATGGAGTTTTGATAACTTGAATTGTGTTCTGAAGAAGTATGTTGGTTGTGTTCGCAGCAGCTAGGTAATTCTCGTGGCTGAGCTCTTCGTGTGTGCATGATGATGAGGTATCCCTTACTGTGTATGTAAAAAATTTTATTTTGAGGAAATGTTGCAGTACAAATGATGCTGAAAACATGGGAAGTGGGAGAACAATTTGTCCATTGGTTCAACTAACTCCTTACCAAGCAAATTGGACAATTAAAGTAAAAGTAATGTGGAAAGGACCTTTACGAGAGTTTGAGAACAGGCGAAGACCAGGAAAGGGGAAATTGTTTAATGTGGAGCTAAGAGACAAGGATGTATGCAAATTTGAGTTGATTGGATTCTTACTTCCCTTGCTTTATGAATATTTAGAGAGTCGTCTTAATATATACAGGGAACGGAAATTCAAGCAACAATGTTTGACGAGGCAGCTGACAAATTCTACAATAGACTTGACTTGATGAAGGTAGGTTATAGGTTGATGCATAAATTGGGGATTATGTCATGAATAGAGGTAGTCGTTGAAGTTCTTTGTGGAGATGTAGGTGTATTACATCTCTAAAGGAGTTGTTCGGCCTGCGAACAAACGATATACAACCGTAAACCATGACTATCAAATAACGCTTGATGCACAGTCAATAATTGAAGTTGCCAGTGATGGGACTGCAGAGGTGGGAAACTCAATGGAGCAGAAGTTTGCAAAAGTAGATGAATTGCACAAGTACCTTGATGGGAAAGTGGTCTTTGGTACATGAAATACTTTCCGATTTGTTTGTTATGGTATTGAGATAGAATACATTGTATAATTTCTCCTGCTTGCAGATGTCATTGGAATTGTTTGCTGGCCTCTGCGGTCGTAAACTGTCAGAGGGAAATATGATAAGCAAGATGTTTTAAAACGCACCATCAGCCTCCTTGATGAAAGGTATTTTATGAATACAACACATGCGGGTATTTTCTAACAAAGGAAACATATTCCAAAGTTGGAAAAAGTGTAAATGTGATCCTATGGGGAGATCTTAACGTGAATGAAGGAGAGAAGCCGCCATAAAATGTTGTGTGACATCCCGATAGTAATGTCGACTTCGTGTTCGAGCTAGCAAATTTCGAGGTTCTACTAATACTATTGATTGAGTTAAATTGCTGATTGAAACCGCCGATTATATAGTGTCTTACGCAGTGTCTCTTTGTCAACAACAAATAAAACAATGATGGAATTAAATCCAAACACCGCATCACGCTCATCGCCCTTTACGCACATGGTATGGGTTACGTGAGTTCCCTTTAAATATTGTAGCATGCTAATTCAATCACACTAAAGGTATGAGCAAGAGGGACAGAAGTGTCGATGCTAGCAGGTACATTGCATGATCGTGCATTTGTATCAGACATATTACAACCTTCTGTTGGGGATGGGCAGGTAGGTTGTTAGTATGAGGTATGTTGATTCCTTGCTTTTTGCAGTCGCTTATTCTAAGCTGCTTCTTGTGAAGATTGAGTATTTCAATGTTCGCGCGTGCATAACGTTTATTGATCCAAACCAGCCAATGTGGTATGAGGCATGTGTAAGATGCAGTAAGAAGGTAAGTGTTTAGAATCGAATTTTTGCGAAATGTGGGCGCTCTTGAACCATTAAAGAGGTGAGAGAGCTCTGATTTACCAATTGGTTTGAATGGATATGTGATGTCATTGTTATGATCAGGTATATATTCCATGCAACGTTGGGAGATGCAACAGGAGAAATTGTAGTTACTATCTTCAATAATGAAGGACAACAAATCTTAGGGCAGACTGCAAATGAGATGTCAAAAATCAGGGATAATGTAAGATAAGATTGGGGTGAGATTCTGCTAATGATTTTGTGATAGAAATTAACAGGTTATCGATTGCAGGAGAATAATCAACAAGAATATTATTCTCTCTTTATGGAGCACCTTTGGATTAGCAAAATATTCCGACTAAGCGTAGTTCAGACAGAATACAATGGATTCAAGAGTCACAGAGTTGTGGTTCGTGAAGTCACAGCTATAGATTGGGAAGCTGAATCTGAGGTTGTCATAGACGGAATAAAGAGGTCTAAAATGAGATTGGGAGGAGAGTTTAATCAGTTCAGTTTGGAATCTCCAGTGGACAACGTATAGTTATCGTTTGCATAAAGGAGCTGCAGCTCTGCTGTGGTCGATCTAAGTAAGTAGTTAATTTGAAATTGATATTATGTCATCTATTAGAAACTTTGACTTTTTGTTGTGAAGTTGTCTTTGTGTTTGGGATTTTGTTCTCAAACTCTATGTGTTTGCTTTATGAAGTTTGCTTCCATGGTACATGAAGAAATTTTGGTTAATTAGTAATAGGGAGAGGTACTTATATGAAGTGATTTGGATGATAGTATTCCAAATCAGATCCATGATTAAACTTACGTGTGAAACTTATTGCTAATATTTGTCACTCAAATGATGTTTAACAAGTGATAAATCTATTGATGGCATGACAACCGGTAAATTTAGTGGTGGTATTTGTCAACAAGTGATGTGTATGATAAGCGTGTTTGAGAAAAAAGACCGGTAAATTATAGGTTAGTTTTAGACGACCTGTGCGAGATTACTGGTATGCTTGAATAGTGAAGAGAGGATAGAGAAGGTTCATATGAAGGCAGGATTACGAATGACATAGCTGGGGTCAGTAAGTTGGAGGTGGAGAATATATTGCTGAAGGCAAAGTTGGCGTCTATTATAGCGATGCTTTGGAGTTTACACGTTGAATATGAACCTTGGTACATGGACCATATTGAAGACGGAAATGCTCAAGCTCGTAAAACAATTTTCGAAGTTCTATTGGTGGCACGGAAGACTGCTGAGACTTTGCAGTCGAAAGATGACGACATGGAACACTTAAATAAGTTACAAAATAGAAAGTAGTTACAATGTTATTCTTATCAGAAAAGAACAACGGAATTTGAACAGAAACTGACTGATTGACATTCAGGAATGAATAAGTTCTCTAGAAACAATAGTGAGAAAGATCATGGTGCAATAAATGCACCATGATTGTAGTAACAAAGTGAAAGGGGAAAATTTGTTGGTAATAAAAGAAGTGTTATTAGAGCAATGTCTAACTTCAGAAGATAGAGCAAAGATAGCATTATCTAAGGCTATTCAATTAGATGGAGAATTTAGAAGCAATGCAGAACTTCTAAGGGAATGCCAGGTTAGTAGATTTGAAGCTCTTACACATGCAACGTTCTCAATGTTTCATGCACGTCTTACCTTTGTTTTTGTATATGCGAAGGCGCAATTTCTTTAAATACAAATTCCATCTGAATTACTTGTGAAGAGTTTGTTTTTATTTTGCATTTTCGTGGCCATTGCAACACCGTGGTTTGGTGGTAAGAGTCATTAAATATGTTGCATACAATTTCGTATTTAGGTCGGGGAAACCGTGGGAAACTCTAAAAAGATGCTAGTTATGATGGTGTATTCCCTTAGATTGAACTCACAATCGAGTATATCTTTGCAATAAAGATATTGTATGGATACAAGTTCGCCGTGGATTTGATGTAATATAGGATAGAAAAATATAGCGATCTCGTGCCTCTATGTGATTTCACAGCTTCAAATCTCTATATATTCTTTACATTTCATTAACTATTTGGCATATATTCTCAGTTTTTATAATGGACATCTGGTTATTGTATCATAGTGAGCAATGGGTCTATTGGGTATTCTATATGCATACACAAGTATTAGGATGCCAGCACAAAGGGGGGTTTGAATGATATTTAGTTGTTTAACAAATCATTTAAACATTTTAAACATTTAAACACATTATGATAATTGCCTTTTTGTATGGAATGATTTCATGATATGGGATCTTAGTTTTTTGTTTTATGAATGTTTTTGGGTTGCCCCTAAGGGGGCAAACCCTTGTTTATGTGGGTTTTTGGCATATCCTAGGTATATACTGGAATATACCTAGAATATGCTGGTGACTGCTAAAAACCCACTGTTAGCTGTAAATGCCAGGTCACCTTCCTTGTGGATGGCTTGGCATATCCTAGGTATATACTGGAATATACCTAGAATATGCTGGTGACTGCTAAAAACCCACTGTTAGCTGTAAATGCCAGGTCACCTTCCTTGTGGATGGCGGATGCTCCAACCGGGTAACTGGCAGGGCCCTTTAGGTTACTGTGCCGTTCTTGGAGCCTAAGTTAATTTGTATTCTGTCATAGGTAAGATAGCAAAGAGTTATAACGAATGCAGATCAGAAGTAGCAGCTACAGAACTGCATGCTTGTATTTGCGAGAGCCCAATTCCATAGCTTTTGATGCGCTACACGAGCAAGACATTCCTAGTTTATTGCGAAAATGCAGTAGGGACGACACCAATGGTTTGGCTAAGGGGAAGCAGATTCATGCTTATCTTACGAGAAGTGGGCTTCTACATGATAGATTTTTGGGCAATCTTGTTGTCGAGATGTATGGAAAGTCTGGTGACCTAGAAAATGCTTTTGGTTTATTCAAATGTATTTCTAAACCGAATGTTTATTCATGCAATATTATGATGGCAACATATACAAGCCTTGGGCATGATGCAGAAGCCCTCCACTTGTTTAGAAAAATGCCGGATGTAGGCTTAAGGCCAGACATAGTTACATGGAATGCATTGATTTCGACATATGCTCAATCTGGTCATGTTGAAGAGGCATTCAAACATTCACTTTCGAATGAGCAAAGAAGGTATCTATCCCGATGTTTTTCATGGAATGCCCCGATTTACGCAATGCTCAACACGGGTTTGCAAAAGAGCTTTAGGTCTTTTCCAATCAATCTTTGGAAAAAGGGGTTAAAACCCGATATTGTTTCATGGAATACTGATCATAGCGGGATATGCACGGTGAAGGGTATGGCGAGAGGCTTTGGAACAATTTCATAAAATGCAAAAAGTGGGTTTCAAGCCGATAAATATACTTTGATTAGCTTCGCTTAGTGCATGTGCAAACCTAGCATCTTTTGAGCATACTAAGATGATCCATTCTTACTTAGGAAATGAATTACGTTCAACCATCGCTACTTGGAATGCCCTCGTTGATGCATATGCCAAATGCGCGATATGGACTGCGCTTTGGATGTTTTTGAACATATGAATCACAAGAATGTGATAGCTTGGACATCTACCATTGCAGGCTATGTCCAAAGCAGGAAATGGCAATAAAAGCAGTTCAACGGTTTCATGAGATACAAACAGAGAAGGAGTTGAACCAAATAAGTTCACATTAGTGTTCATTTTGAGAGCTTGCATGACTCTAGCTGCTCTAACAAGAGGGAAGATAATTCAACGCCTTGCAATTGCTAATGGTTTTTTTCAGATGAAATAATGTGCACCCCGGTCAATATGTACACCAAATGTGGCATTTTGGGGAATGCATTGAGTGTTTTTGACAGGATGCACCTCAGAGTGTCATTTTCGTGGACCGCAATGATCACCGGATATGCTCAAGACGGATATGGTAAGGAAGCCATACAAATTATTCAGCCAATGCAGCTAGATGGCACTAAAGGCGACGATATCACTTTCATTGCCATTCTTTCTGCATGTAATTATGGAGGGATGTTAAATGATTGCCATCATTACTTTATTTCCATGGGCAATGAAAATGGCATGTCACCAACAACTGAACATTATGGATGCTCAATTGATCTTTTGGGAGAGTAGGGTGGCTAGAAGAGGCACATGATTTCATTGATAATATGCCATTGCAAACCAGATGTAATTGTGCGGGCGTCTACGGTTAGTGCCTCTAGATTTCATGATAGCTTAAAGTTTGCAAATTATGCATCGAGAACACATTATTGAGTTAGAACCATTAGATGTCTTTGTACCATATATATTGTTTGTCTAACCTTTATGCTAGGTATGAAGAAAAGAGTAAACAAACAGGGAGATGGAATGAACAAATATCCTAAAATTGAGCTTCACTATCGGGATGCCGATTGAGCATGTCCGATGCTAGTTCAGCGTTGGAATATCTTGCTCGCCAATGGATCTTGATTGAAAGCTGCTCTATCAAGAAAATTGATCAATGTGGGCTGGGGAAAGGCCTAATTAACAACGACAATTGGAAGAAAAATCCTTGTCTAGTAGCATAGCAAAGAGGAAACAACTCAGTACAAATATTAGGCTAGATTGCACGAAATACATCTGCCAACGGAAAAAGTGGAAATCTTTCATAATGGAAGGCACCAGTGTGTAACAGCCATTGCATTTAGCATCAAACGTTCACTGACAAGTAAACCAATAAACAAATCAATGCAAACACGTGTACAGGAATAGTAGCGAGAAAGTCAAGTGGAATAGAACGTGATAGGAGTTTGGATAGGAAATCGTTATGACAACATGAATATGAGTCCTGTGCCCTCTATGAGAAGTTGGGGCAATAAAGATCCCTCTTGCATCGGTGTGAGAAGTTTGGACAACAATATCCCTCTTGCATCAACAGGATTTAGCTCCGTTATTTCTGAACCATCAACATGAACATCAGCAAGAACATCAAAATTTTTAGTACATATCAGAATTTGAGGTGAACCATCAATATGAACATTAACAAGAACGTCAAATTTATTAGTTAGAATTTGAGGTGAACCATCAATATGAACATCAACAACAATGTCAAATTTATTATTAGTACAAGTGAACCGTCAATGTAAAAATTAGCATGAACATCAAATTTATTTGTACATATATCAGAATTTGAAGTCTAGTTGATGAAGTTTTAGGGTGGTTAGACTGATCTAAATATGCACTTGAATGAAAATTAAGTTTGCCTTTGTCATATGATGACATATTAGGATGGGCCTTTAGTATTTGTTGCAATATTTTGGGTTGCCCCTAAGGGGGCAAACCCTTGTCCATGTGGGGTTTGTGGTATATTCCAGGTATATGCCAGTATATGCCCGGAATATGCCAATAACTGCTACAAACCCATTATTGGCTGTAAACTGGCGGTCATTTCTGTTTCTGGGGAGGCACTCTGGAAACAGGCTAACCGGTGTTTTGGCGATGGTGGCTATCCCCTTTGGTAGACATGTCTACAAATCCTACACACACCCACCTCTCCAAAACATCTCCGGCTGGAGCCTGCCCACTAAACTCTTTCCTGCTTGCTTCTCATGGAGGAGCCCATGCTCAGTGAGCGAATGATTGTTGCATTTCGAGGCACTGCTGAATTTCAAAAGACGGAATGTCGGATCTTTGCACAGGCCAGAACATGTTCGGTCAAGGATTTCCAGGTATTCCCTTTGTACCCTCTGGCATATGCTCCATGTTTGCCAATGAAACCCTAGATTACTATTCCCAGGCAGTGAAATATACAAAGCAAGCTTTAGCAGCCTATCCTAGTAGATCTTTGTTGCTCACAGATCGTAGTTTGGGTGCTGGACTTGCCCTTTTGGATTCTGCAAATTTTTCTAACAGATTAGTGCTCCCTATTGTTGGATTCAGTGCCCCTGGTCTATCAGAGTTACCTAAAAGATGGAATTTGGAACTTAAGGCTGCTCAAGAGCATATGGTCTTTGTAATAGGGGATAAATAAAATGTAGTCATTAGATAAACTTGGAATAGGCAGGTTGGCATTATTGGTTTGTATCAGACCTAGAAAATCCCTCATTGTAGTGTTTGCTTACAATGCCATTTCTAGGATTAATATATTAGATCTACTAAGGCCTTCCAAGGATCTTGACTCCTTAACTTGTTTCTTTGAGAGCCACTACTTAAAACATTTGATTAGCCTTATATACCAAGGTTCAAGACTTGTGTGCCAAATAGCTTAATCTCAATCGGTGCATGTGCTTCAGCTGACTTCACAATTTAATATTGTATATCTATTAAAAATAAGAAATGCAAAAATGCATGTAATATGGAATTAAATCATGGAATTCGATATTCAAAAATGCATGCAAACTGACATCCCAGAATCAGGAGTCAGACTAATCATAGCATATAAAATATGCAGGGCCTCAATGGTACCAATTTCATGCTCACACTATTTTCTTCAAATTCCATAAATTACTCAACAACTTAGAGCTATGAAACGGCAATAAGCTTCATTGCATCAGATACCAAATGCCATTTATACGAACAGAATTAAGGCATAAGGTAAAGGATGCTTCCCGTATATTACAAATCATAAATATAAACATATATGGGTAAATTCTACAAGAAAATGCTTCAAGAAAGCTTAATATCTACCTGGCGCAAATAAATAATGTAAAGGCGCTGCAATTCGAGGTAATCAACGTCAGAGCAATCAACAAAAGCCCGGTCAATTCTATTCACACAGTTGCGGCTCATTGTACCCTTAGTATGCTTGAAGTATTTGGTATTAATGCCATTGAACGCGTGCTTAAGGATTGGATCTACGAAGAGGATGCCAGTCTTTTCGACATATGTCAGAGTCAAATCATATTCTAGAATATGCTCTCAATCAGAATATGACACTAGTCCATTCCGGTCCACAAAATCTTAACTTGCAAGTAATGGGTACAAGCTTCTTTATGGGATTCAATTCATGATCTTGGGATCTCTAATGAGTTTTGTTGCATTCATGGGAAAAACTACCGTGGCTATCAAAGGTTTTGAAAATTCGAGGCCAGGTGTACTTGCTCATTCACCCTCAGACATCATAGATGGCATGAATCCTGATGCGAAGAAGATAAAGAAGGCACTGAAGGCACTTTGTTATCATGACAAATGACTTAAAGTTGAGGTACATGTGCTACTTATATGCTTATGCAGGAGTTTGTAAAATATCATTGAGGTACCATTTCACTTCTACATCACTTACAGGAGGGATAATTGGACTAGATAGTCTGGGGGTGGATGTAAGGATTACATGTGGACGTTAAATTTTTTTTTCTTTCTTTCTTCATGAAACGTGCACGTGTTTTGGTTTATAGCATTTTGATTGAGTTATTAGCACAGTGTTCACTCATCATCATCACTGCATCGAAGATGCTACATGTCACAATGGCAGGAGCATTGCTTGACAAATTTCTCGGTTATCCATTAGGAGGCGCATTAGCTACAATGAAGGCAAATCCTCGATCATTGCACCAAAGCATACTGAAGAGCTGGGGTAAACGCATGTTCGAGCTCAACCACGGACTCCAAATCATTGCCTTCCGCGGGGGCCTAAGCTCTAACCCGACCCATAACTATTGAGCAACAAAAGACATGCCATTGCATTTGCATTTTTAAGTAACTCTACCTTGCTTGCTTCCATGTACTTCATGCTATTAAATGCTTAGCCATTCAATTTATAAAATTGAATTCTTCCTTCATACCCTGAACAAAATTGACATGCAAAACAATCCTCAGTTCTTAAGTTCTTTTGCCCTCCCCCCCATTTCTCTATTTGCATTCTTCATACATTGTTTCGTATGTTTCTAAAGAATCCGACGATTCCACTATCTATAAATTCCCATAAAGACATGGTATCAAGTACTCTATTGTTTTGAAGTAGCAATTTAAATTGATTGTCAAAACATGACTTTGAACTATGATTTAAGCCACTTCACCCTATGGTATGGCCATGGAGGGCAACCCTCGGTGCGCAGCACCTTGTTTACCTTATGTTTGCAGGGCATCAAGTTCGCATAAAGTTGCAAGGCAAAGTCGGGTGATCATAGCTGTGAATGAAGTTATTTCCGCCAAGACCGCTTGTGTGAATTATTTGGTCATCCTCAGCTATGGAATCTTGAGAATAACATCTGGTTTCAAGACGTCGCATATGATCAAGAATGCTTTCTTCTTACGCAAGGTTGGTGTACAAAGAATGTCTGTCGAGTATAAGAATTCCCGTGCCTTTTCGATACATGTTGTTGTGCAAAACAAATCAAATGTCACAGTGTCTGACTGTCAAATCTCACCTACGGACGACACCAATGTTACTAAGTTTGGGTCCGCAACATTTGCAACCGATTCATCTAACTTGTGAATAATAAATGCTTTGCAAATCTCAGATGATTTAATAGAAGCAGCTATTGTTGCACTTCTCCCTGCAGCTGATACTATGACTGTAAACAAATAGACATGTTCGTCCAATTCTTATGTATTTATCCAGTCCATTCTCTAAGAAATGTTCGAGTTTCCCATACCAACAAGTCTATGAAACTAGTTAGAAACAGTATTATCTGGCCTTTAGCTTTGTTGTGATGATTTGAAATAATGCCCAATGTGCACAATAAGGAGGTGATATATTTGACAAAATTTCTTCAGTGCACACAACATTTTAGATGTATAAGTAACTGATCTTACTCTAAATTTAAAAAGGATTTTGGTGGCACGGAATCTCCATGCTTGAATAGAGTTGGCGCTCAACTGCTCCTGTTCCTTGGTTCGATTTGGGGAAAATTGGGATAGGGATCTACTTTGCTGCTTTAAATTAGCACCCTCATTTTGGGCAATCGAGTTTGGCTAGGTGTCTCCTAACTAATGAAGTAATTAGCTTAATTAACTTAATTAGGTAATTAACCTTTAATTAAACCCTTATTAATTTAGCATGGCTAAATTAATCGTTTATGGTTAATTCCGTAGGTTACATACCCCCATGATGGCATGATTGTAGTACATCGATTTGTATCTAGAGAGCTGTCTTTCTGTTAGGTTGAAGTGATAGTTTCACAACAATCACCATAAGCAGTGAATTCCGGATCAGCAGAAAGGTTATCTGACATGGCAACTTCATGGCAGATAGGATCCATTGGGTACTTTTCATGAAGGAAGGAGGCTGAATCACAGGACCGTGATGCAGAGCTTGGGAAATTTGCAAAAGTGCGAAGGAATGTCAAATTTTTAGGGTTTAAATGGTGATATCATTCACCACATAATTCACCACATGCACTACATGTCACGACATGATTCACCAGATGTACGACATGTCAGGATATGATTCACCACATTAGTACACCTTGCAACAAACATATCAGGCGTCACATGGGATAACTAATACCTTCAAATTTACGAATTCATCTTGCATAGATTAAAAATTCTGGTCTCTTTTGTGTATTGCCTTCATTTTAGAGAATAGACGTTTGAATCCATATCCCAAGTTGGCTTCTTCTATGGAGATAGTTGGTGTCTGACTCAGTCAAATAAACACATATGTTGTTTAAATCGTCGTTTCTCATACGACAATGGTATGTTTCGAAGATTGTTGCTAGAGATATTTTGTCTATCCAATTCTTATTTGTTTATGTAGTTCATTTTCTAAGAAATAAGTAGTTTGTTCTCCTTTCCTCCGAATTCATATATTGTATGAGTCTTAGAAAGCCATGCCCCTTGGATGTAAACCCGCAATTGTTAGAATTCTAAATGAATTCAGTTCAATTACATGCATGCCATCTATATAATCTTAGATTGATTTAATACATAATATTCATAGGCAAATATTAAATGGAATATTTAAGTAAGAAGGCATCGTCAGTCATTAAAAATGACAGGGGATGATTAGATATGTAATAATTATAATAGGATATTAAATCTGTACTCTGCTTCGATTCCTCTGTTCCTTTGTTTACTCTGCTTTCTCTTAACTGAATTGCTCTCCCACCTAATCAATCCGACACTGTAAAGCACAGAAGTTTGTTGATGGCGACTGTGTTTCTGGTCGACGTCAAATTTGGCGAATTGTTGGTAAGAAACGGTTGTATTTCTTTATGTTATTCTGCGTTTTAAGCATGCTGTAGGAGCTGGAGGGAGTTGCAGTAGCACCAAATAAAGAAATCACTGCTGTTGGTTCGAATCGAAAAAATTATTATGTCTTCACAGTATCAGTGGGCAAAAGAATCTTCTTCGCTGGGAGCTTTTTTTGCGCGAAAACAACATAACTGATGGCACTGCTCTTCTGTGTTTCACATCAAATAACGGCACAAACTTGACAGAAAGAGCTCTTGATGGGACTTATCGTGTAAAACCTCTTGGTAATTGGGAACTTGGCGCTCCTAGCGACAATGGACCTGCTAATACAAATAAAAAAGCTGGACGTGATATTAACAAGGATTTTCCTATGCATGTGGATGTGGATGCCGAGAATGACGTTTTTGTTACTGACGATGATTTATCTGATGAAGAAGAACCAGTATCAAAGAAAGCATTCCGTGTTCCTCTCCTGAAAGCTAACTTCAACAGAGGCCTGGTACTGCTGTATATCTTTTGCTTTCAAGTATTATAAATGTTTTGAATTACTACTCCTTTCTTTTTGCTTAGATACTAGAACAAGAAGATAGGTGGCGAAATCCTCCCAAAGGATCCACTGTGGTAATTATCAGACCTGGTGATCAGAAAGCAGGGTTAGCAAGCAAAAAAAGCAAGCATTGTCTCAGCCATGGTTGGAATGCTTTCAAAAAATTGTTTGGCTTACGACTTGGTGATATCTTAGAATTTAAATTGCATGGAGATGAACTTCAATGGAATATGAAAGTTCTGGAAGGTGCAGCTTTACATAGGCTAAAGCCTTGAAGTTAATTAGTGTTCCGAGGGCTTTTTATGTTTAGAGAGAAACAGCATTTTGTTTTGCTGAATGTTTTCCTTATGTGATCGATTCTTAGTTCCCTGACTGTTTTATGTTCTCCAATGTATGATCAGACTCCCGATAAATATATATTGAATGCCCTTTCCATGATTTGTAATATTGTAGTTGGATTGAATATAAGAACCTAAAAATGTTAGATGGACTATACCAAGCAGCATTGAATGTCAAGTTGTTTGTCATGTGTTTATTCATAAATCCACGCTGGTCATAATTCATTTAATAATTGATAAAATGAAGCTTCCATTTATGGTTGAAGGGCTTTAAGCCAGAAAAGTTTATAGTTTATCTCTTGGCCAATTAAATGTTACTGTGTTTAGGCTAATTATTGTTTTTCTATCTACAGGTAATCATAGTTCTTTCTACTTACTCTATTTCCGATTTCGATCATGCATTTATCGAGCGTGATAAGAAGGAGCATTCTGAAGTTTGCCTCCAATGGAAAAGGAAGTTCTTTGAGGAAGTACTAGCTAGGCCAAATAATCTGACTTACTTGCAAACTAGAGCCATCTTTAAGATATTCAGGTGGTTCTATTTTCCAGCATATTATTGTGCTAAATGCACGGAGGCTGGCCAGGTGTGGGCATGAACATGGTAGTTTTACCTTTAAAAGAATACATGGTTAATATTCTAAGCTCAATTTCCCTACCTTAAAGTGTGAGAGGGTATCACTTTTATAAACATGTTTTATGGTGAAAGTTAAATAATATCTATGTATGTTTTTTGAAAAATTTTGCTCTATAGTTGTTACTGCTTCGATCAATAAAATAATTTGACTTCAATGTGTTGAATTCCTTTGCTTTATTCTGTCCTAATATTTCACTATTGCAAGTTCAATTCCAAATACAATGGTCAATATCATATACCAAATAATGTTAAGGTTTGCAATTTATGAAGTTAGCATTTCAATTGTTATTACATGACTTCTAATTTGCACTCACTAAAGATAATCTATGATAGATCTTCCATATCTTTTAAAGAATATTGTGTTTGCATAAAAGATGCGTTCGATGAACGAGTATAATTGAGTCCCAAATAGCAAGTTCAATGCAAATATATGAACATATATGAAAATATCTGAAGAATAAATAGCTCTCCAAACAATGGTAGTCAGGAATACTATGGACATGACACAAGTGTTAATTCGTGTCGCTTGTGTTGCTCCATTTTTGCGAAATGATATTTGTCGCACCATTTGCCTTTAAATGGCCAGCTTCGCCGCAACATTTACCTATAAATGGCCCATTCTTGTTTGCCTGGTGACTGACGGAGCTGGCCGATGTTGCTTCAAATGGCACAGCTGCTCCACAATACAATAAGATTTATTCAAATTGAACCAAAGAAAATGGGGGAGGAGTGCATATAGTCATAAAGGGGTAGGAAGCTGAATACAACAAGCTGTGGAGGCAACTGTTTTGTTCCAATACTTACTTCCGCCCTGGAAACCTTTGGAAGATGACGACCAAATGTTTCGAAAGTAAGTCCTCAATTATGGGGTATCAAGTGAGTTAGCTTGGCATAAACTTCCAAAGCCACATTCGCCAAGTACTAAACGTTTATGTTACAACGAGGACTTATACACTAATTAACAACTTCAATGTTTGACAAAAACAATATGTTAAACGGCCAACACATTTAGCACAAGGAAACCCAATTGTTGCAGAACATGATCATTTCTGACGACAATAACACATCGATCAACATACATAACAATAGAACATTGGTTGGCATTCATGATTTGAAAATAACACCAAATGGAAATGCTAAATAGGTATCCATATATAGTGGAGGAAATAGTGAGGGGTCTAGAAAGGAGTACTGTGGATTTGAAGGAAGAGGACAACATGATCAGGTGACTCAGGATGGTTCAAATTTGGAGGAAGTGGACAATTTGCACGGGAATATGCAATTACTGGGAATTCGACTGCCTCGAGTGCTTCAGGTTGTTTTATATGTTGAGAAAGTAGACACTTCGCATGAGAATGTTCAAGTGGTGCAGGAATAGGTTATGATGGACAAAAGGATCATCGACTGAGTAACAAAGGTCATGGACAACAAAGAGAGGCAAGATGAGGAAGAAAAAATTTGAATAACATAATTAATTTCTTAATTATTAAATTCTTCAAGACTTCTTTGTAGTTAGTTCTTCGTTTTCCTATTAAATAGCATCCTTTGAAATAATAGATCGCACACGAATTTGAAGAGCTAAGATGGTATAAGGTGAATTAAAACCCGAGATCTTGCGTTGTATACTTTCATATTCCATAATGCCTTAGGATTGCTTTAAAAGATTTAGAAGACACGTTTGAGATTGTCTATCCACAATGCAAAAGCAGAATATTTCTTGAGGGCACAAACTATATAGACGGATTTATGTCTCCGTTTTACCTCTTAGATGTCCCAAATGGATGTAATTAAGCTGTGCTTCAATTTCTCATCTATTAAACCTACATTTCACATCGGAGGCCTAAGAACAAACCTAGTTAATAGGGTCAGAGGATATTTCATTTAGAGCCAAGATGCAATAAACCTAATTATGAAAAGATTTCATCAGATTCCTTATATAACATCTAAGGAACTTTTCGCGTCTACGTTGACAGAATCGTAAGGGAATATTAGGGAATTTACATTAGAGAATTCCGCATCTTCACAGACATGCCTATTTGACCGAGTCGACGACAGAGAACGCATCACAAGGCAAGAAGCTCCTCGACATGGATTTCCCGGTCCATTAGGTTCATATGAAAAATGTAGGATGTCGTTTTTAGTGTTTTACTCATGCGCCGACTCCCAGGAAAAAAAGCTATATGACGACCTTTGATTATCACAAGATATCCATTGCTGCCTTTTGGTCTCAAAACAGTGCGTTCTATCAGTCTGGGAGAAAATTTATGGGAATTTAAAAAACCGGTGAAGATATCTAGGCCAAATTATTAAAACAAAATAAATTTTGAGAAGAACCATAGTAGAAAAACATTGTCTCATAAGTTCGTGCGAGTATTTCATGTGTTCCTTATGCTTTCTAATAGTGATATATGCTTAGATTCAATTATGAAACTATCATAATAATGTAGTGGTAAATTAAATAATGACCCATAGGCATATGTGAATGCAGGATATGCCCATAGTAGCAATCTTGCTATCATCTCTTTGTATGCCAATCAGAATTAGGTTGAAATAGTCAATCATACGTGTGCAACTACCCGTGGTTCCTTCCCATTCAATCCATAATTTTCCCCACATCTATGGTCATAATCTTTTAGAGTAAGGTTTTCAAGACAAACATGATTACGTCTCTCTTTATGATGATAACCTTCTAAGATAAGGTTTGCAAAACAACAATGCTGAGGTCTACAAAATAATTTCACTACTTAGACATAAGAAGTATTATCGTTCCCCCTAGTCTTTTCTTTCAATCTATCTTGCTTTTCCTTCTATGTTTCTTTATGATTTGAAATTTGAACTCAAATATGTTAGTGGAATAAGGATAAATAACATTACATCCTAGACATTGCATGCAAGGTTTGTAAGGTGCATATAAGTGTGTATTGAATGCAACCTTGCCCAATTAATCTTACAATGACATATGGGAAGATTCTTAAGTAGGATATCCTAGACGTTACAGGGAATGAACTACAGAACTGATCGGGCAGGGCAAAATAGCCCCGTAACTTCTGGAAAGGGGTTGCTCTCTATTCTATTGTATATGATGGGAGAGTGGCATCTACAAGGGGGTAGCGACTGTTTATTAAAAACACAAGACTTTGCTAAGTGAGATGAGCATAAGAAAATATCATTGATGTTGTATAGAGTCCATATGCATGCAACATTAAGCTTCTAATGTTACAACCAATAATGGCAATATTTTGCTTCTTCAAACACTTTGTTACCATTGACAAATTGTACACCACTAATATTTTGAGACTAATATAAAAACTGAATATGCCTTTACATGCTGACATATACAATTAAATTCATAAATTATGAATTGCGTGCTGAAATTAAAAGGAAGATCGGATACAATTATGGTATCCATTCTGCTTCAAATCATCGCTTAAATTCCAGCTAAAGTAGCTTTTCGCATTTATGATAGACAGCTTATAGAATTTCCTGATGCTATAAATACCAATGGGATGCATCATTACATGCATGCACGTCTGATCTGTGTTCGACTTCTTCGTTTACTGTTCTTGCTCAATTGCTCCAAGGTTATTTGCAATGAAAATTCTCAAATTAGACAATAGAAAGTGAACTCGTTTATGGATTAGAGAATTAGGAAAGATGCACTTTTAATATCTGCAAGCTAATCCATGCTTTTTTGCAGATAACTTTGAACAGTGTTGGATCAGGGATGGGCATTCCACTCTCAGCTGATGTAGTGGCCAGAACAACTAATACTAACAAGTTCTTATGCATTGCAGTACGAGATCGTCCTGATGAAGAAGTAAAACACATAAAATGTGGATGGATTGAAGGAAAGGCAGGAGTAATTTTCCGTGCACTAGGAATTGAACGATATTTCCCAGATTTTATGTTCAGTTTGCTAGAAGACGTGCACACAGACCAGCCTGGGAGTACAATTCACTCAATGCTTCACCGATATCTTCCCTATGGATCCTTTGGCCCAGCTGCATTGTTCAACCCAATTGCAGGGTGGACACATGGAAGAATTAAAGTACTATTGTTCAAGCCACAAAATCAAATTGAAGTAAGCATCAGAATCTCATTATGCTGCCTACAAATTGTATGTAAACTGATATTGGATGATTGTGCAGTACCTAGGACAAGGAAGGACGCCAGCACAAGCAACAGCTGTACCATCAACATCAAAATTTGTATTGCAACGAAATAATGAATCTGAGGTAGTAGCTGCAGCCAATGGATCATCTTAAATGATGGTTCTGTCAATGAAAGCTAAAACTTACTGTTATGAGACCACAGGCAATTCTAAGTGTACTTATGATAAGTTATAGTATTTAAAGCTTATATAGGATCGTCTCTAGCTAGTTTCTTAACAACAAACATGTGCTCCTCTTTTGTGGGAAATCTTCATCTTTTGTATTTTGAAAAAATACTATAAATAGATTGATCTTTTTTGCAGTCAACAATGACTGCTTAAGCATAGAAGAAAGCAACAGGCAGCCGTTTCTTAACGCTCCTGCAACAATGTTATAGACATCCTTTTTTCACGGATGCACTATTCACTACTTGAGTCTCATCAAGAACTATATACTGCCATATTCTTACCTTCAACAAAAAAGAGTATTCCAAAATTATAGCTGTACACTTTAACATCTACAACCTTAAAGCAAGAAATACAGAGGCGGGCAGCATGCAAATGTCAGCGACAACAACACCATTGCACTTGTGGACTACACAAAGGTAGATGAACAATGAATTGTTCTTTAACTACTTCATAAAAAAAAAAAGCAGCACCAAAGAAAGTCACATACAATACATATGGCATCTGGAAAATAGATGCCATTCTACCAGTCACATCTTGGCTAAAACCAATGTTAAAATCCAGGAACACATCATTCCTAAGAATGAATCAGAAGGGGGTGATATGATTTCTCACATTCAAACAAAAGAAAGAGGATCTGCAGATGGCACTTCTCACAAGAAAATAGAATAAAAGCGATGGCGTAAAAGTGTTTCTGACAATGATGTAACAGAGATAGGAACTCATGATAGAAATGACCCAAGCAACCACAATATGCCTGTAGAATTTGTCTTGCTTTACATGAAATACAATATGCTTGTGAAGGTTGTGTTCCTTTCTTCTTCTTCTATATTTGAATACCTATATAACAAACTGCACTTTGGCAAAAACCAAATTGGGAAGACTGTTGAAGCACACCATACAAAATTCATGGAAGACAAACTCCACAGACTACTTTCTGTTTCCTACACAGTAGTAAAATTCGACCTTAGATTGCTTATGCTATTTTATGTGCTGTAAATTTTGACCACCAACAGTTGAATAATTTTATTGATTTCCAAAATAAATTGCATCAAAAATTATGCAGGTATACAGAAAATTAGACTCTTCTTTAAAAAGATAAGTAGTAAAATATATTAGTTCTTGTGATTACAAAGTATGAACAGTTAGTATATAGTCATGCTAATAGTTGTAAATGGAAAATTCACACAGACAACAAAATATCTGTTATATAAAATTACATATTCAGAACTTCTTCTGGTCATGCTGTGCTCCACCACGATAGATGTTCATTGTCCATTCAAGCTCGCCTACGACTTGGAATTCCAATATATCACCAACCTTAAGAGAATAGTGGCTGACTAGCAGGTCCCAATTATGACTCAAACAATATCGACTGGTTTTTGCTTTCAAATTAGTGTCAATACCATCTGGTCCATGAACAAGGATTGCAGAACCCCTTGGAGGCATTCGCCAACGATCTTCCTCCTTCAATCTCTGACACAGAAAATAGAGAGCTAAGAATTTCGGGAAGGAAAACTAATCAAAGGGGAAATTTTTACTCACCAATCCTGATGAATAAATACGTTTGAGGAGTGGAACTTTAAAAGGTTTCTTAATGTCTGGTTCATCATCTGATACATTAACAGCGTCTTCTGGTTCTTTTGCTACATGTCTTTGTCCAGCATTAACAACTTCCTGCCGTGCTTTTCCATCCTGTACCTGCCAAATTCCAAGGGCTTTGGTCCGATTGCTGCCATCGCACTTCTTTGCAAATATCCTGTTGCTATCCTCCGATATCACACAAAAAATAACATCACCATCTACGAAAAGATTATCAGTCAAGAAAGCTTCCCATCCTTGGCCAAAAAACAATTTTGGCCCTGCAGATGCCACAAAAACTTGATGTTCTTTCCCATTTGGTCCTACAACTATCACATAACAATCTGGGCGCAAAGGAACATGATGGAGCTCCTGGAAATAAGAAAAATGAGAAGTACATAGCAGAGAGATAAAAAAAATCCACTAAAGCAACCTACAAGTGAAAAACGACTGGGCTTACAAGCAAATGTTCATAATCGACATGTATTAGAAAACTTCTTGCCGTCGCGATCAGTCTACCTCCGTTCATCTCCATGCAAGATTAATTCGTTCTGCTGGAGGATATTTGATTGCTTCAATATAAAAAATAATATACTATAAATATGGTTCTTAAACTATATGATTCTTATTTAATGATGACGTTGCTGACATATATACTACACATAATCCTATGAAAATACACAAACACACTAATGGTTGTATAAAAAGAAAATATGCAATTAGTGCACTATGATACTTGAGTAAATAAAATATCCAATTATGCCTAATGAGGCATTCAAAATTTAGCAAGGCCTGAGTTTATAGTAAAATAGAAAACAAAAGAATATTACAAGGGCCATTGTTACATGGAGAATGTGTAGTTGTGATCTTTGTTGAAGATACATATTTGATAGCAAAGATTCTATTAGCCAAATCTACGATGTAATAAAACATCTTATTGGGTATTCGACTAATCTCCATAATACTTCACCAAGCTAAGTCTTATTCCCGAGCAGAACACAATGCTTCATCTAGTGAACTAAATGCCTTTCACATGTTTCAAAGGCAAATCTTTCTGGATTGTTTTTATGTCTTTGGAAATCTGTCTACTATAAGTCATAGATATAAATCTTCCGTTTCTTAACTACACCTAGTTTTTTCTATGTGTACGTTTGTAGGGGTCAGCTTTGTGTAGTTTTGGAATATTATTTCGTACCATCACAAACTATTATACAATTTCAAGAATTGCAAATATACTTCTCAAAGTTCAAGTGTAACATGTAGGCATCTCATGTACCAATGTATTAATTGCAGGCATCTCATGAGATACCCTATTAAATAATATTTTATGGAAATCCATATGTAATTTGAACATTTGCCCCCTTTTGTATCGAGATAATTATATCAAATTACTCTTCCTTATAGACATCTTCTTTACATTCAGAACCATCCATTACTATTACATGCAAAGTGAAATATTTGGCCAAAAAATAAGCCTCTTTAGTAACTCAGTCCACTAAATTTAAACGAGTCGGAAAAAAGAAATCTTCATGGCAAAATCAGAACATCTCTAAGAGAAAAGTTCTTATAGGGTGCCCAAGATCTCTAAATTATGATCTGTTCCTATATGATATTAACGTAATTTGTAGATATTCATTCTAACTAACATAACCGGATCCGGAACCTTGAACAATCCCACCAAAAATAAATCTAAGGAAAATTTATTCGTACAATACACATTTCATTTTGCACAAACCTTAAATAACAAGGGACTTGTATATATAATATATATGTATAGTAAATACTCCGTTTATTCATTCTTCGATAGGGATAGGGATTCAATCGATAGAATCAACAATCCCATATAGTTCTATTTCACGGGAGTGTGTTCATGTTCTCAATCCCGAAATACAATTTTTTCTTGCTATTTTTACCAATAGCTAGCCTGATTCCCCTGGTAGCTTTTCCAATTTCCGGTGCTTTAGCACCTGTTAGTAAAGGACCAGAAAAGTTTATTAGTTACGAATCAGGTATAGAACCTACACCGAGAATGTCTACGGTTCGAATCCGTATAGCCCTACACCCTCTCTCCACTAGGTTCGGTATGGTACCTATAACCCATTATGTAAGTGGTAATTCTTCCCGACCTCCATAATATACCCAATTATTTCACAGTTATAGAAATTTCTATAAATTTAAATTAATAGGAATTTCTAGTTGGGGAGAAGGGAAGGAGAGAATCGTTAGAAATACCGAAGCAGTTTTTCCTTCTCCATCAAATTTGATCCGAGGTATTTTTTTTTTCTCGGGTAATGAATAATAGGATAATAAGACTCTCTTTGTTCTAAAAGACCTAAATCAATCAAAGATTTAGTTTTTTCGGTAAGGATAAGGAATATTAGATTATTTCTCAACGATCTTTACAGTATAAATCATAGCCATTTTTGAATCGAATGGTTGTGGCCGAGTCGCGTGGTTAACCAATAAAAGAAGGTATGTATATGAATATCTTTCAACCTTTCTCTATTTTTCCCCAATGTTAAAACCTCATGATGAATATAATATGTCGAAGAAGCAGCTTAACAGGTACGTATAGGGAAATGTCCTGCCAACATCACTTGGGATGATATTGAACAGGTACACAAGAAGTTTCTCATGCTGGAATTGGGTGTAAAGGCACAAACCCCATATCCGATGATGCTAGCCGAATGCGGCACTATGCCACTTGAAGGGGAAGCTTTACTCAAATGCATTAGGTACCTTGCTAAAATAAAAAAGATGGATGCCACACGCATTCCTTATTATGCTTGCCTGAACACTAAACATAAAGGATGGTTTGCTGATGTCAAGACATGGCTTGAAAGATGGGATATCATGTGGGAAGAGGCAATTTCCATTGACAACCTGAGAACATGGGTCTATGAAAAGGTTAGAAGAAAAATGTGGATGAGCCCAAAGACTAAGATGATATTGTACAAGATACATATGAATCCTACATTGGATGAGGCAATACATCTAAAGGAGAACTTATCGATAAAGAAGAGGCACAATATCAGCAGAATCCGGCTCAGCTCGCACCATCTAGGTGTGGAGGTTGGGAGATGGGGTACTACTCCGAGAACCATGAGATGCTGCAAAATATGCGGCAAAGATGAGATAGAAGACGAAGACCATGTCATACTTAAGTGTCCAGCCTATAGTCTAATACGAGACAGATATGGCATCAACGTGCCTAATTTACATACCTTTTTTGGATTGGAAGGAAATAGAATTGGATCCTTTTTAATTGAGACTCTACAGCATAGAGAGAGTTGTACTAAAAATGTAAATACCCTAATAGAAGAAGAGGATACATTTGAGTGAGGAATTGGATGAGGAATTGGAAACTCATCTAATTTTTTATGACTATGATGTATAATAATGTCGTCTTATAGGCTGGGAGGCCTCCCAAAAGACTTCATTTTCACTTCTCACTTCTCTCTCTCTCTCTCTCTCTCTCTCTCTCTCTCTCTCTCTCTCTCTCTCTCTCTCTCTCTCTCTCTCTCTCTCTCTCTCTCTCTCTCTCTCTCTCTCTCTCTCTCTCTCTCTCTCTCTCTCTCTCTCTCTCTCTCTCTCTCTGTGGTTTCCTACATGCAAGCAAATTTTTTATCTCTTGCGCTATACGACGAGAGATAAAATTTGTACGTATTTGGGGAGAGATGCGTGAGAGACAATTATCGCTCAATACCTCTCAAGCCTTAACCCCCCTTTAGTTAGTACGTTTTGTTGACGGGCGTAAGCGGGCAGGGCTGGGCAGCCATGGGCAGCTTTTGCCCTCTCTGAATTTCAAGCTTAAAGAATGACGAATCATGGCACGAATCGTGAAGAAAACATAAAGAATCATGCTTCCAGTGCATAAATCCCTCTAGATCCTATTTTTCCAGTTTTTAAAGAATCATGCCTCCAGTGCACAAATCCCTCTAGACCCTGTTTTTCCTTCTACTAGAACTCACTAAAGCCCATAGCTTCTCTTCATCGTCTTTGGATACTACAGAAGCTTTAGCTTTTCGATAAGAAGTTTTGGATTTTACTCTACCCCAATGCGCAAATCACACCTGAACCAGTGCCGATTTTGTGGGCAATCCCAAATGCGCAAATCACATCTGGCCCAATGCCAAATTTTCAAGGCAATCTTTGGCAGAAGCATCATCTTTGAAGCAAAAAGTTCCATATGAGAATGAGATCACCAGCATTTGTCAGAAGCATCGTCTTTCAAGCAGATATTCTTGCATAAGGCACAGATTGAACTGAAATCTAGACTACCAAAAATGAAAAAACTTGCAAATGAAAGCAAAATCTTTGAGCTTTGTCAAGCTGAGCAGGAATTTTTTAACCGAAAATGACAGAGCTTGCCTAAAATGACGACCCAAAATGCATTCAACTCTTGAATTACTGGTGAAATACGAAATGAAAAACTGCTCTAGAAGCAGGAACTGCCCTTCAAAATTCGAGCCTTGAATCTGCAAAATCTGTAAGTTTATTTCCAAAATCTGTAAAATAAAACCCTCCCAGATGCCCCATCGTTTTAGCTTAAATGGACAGGCCCATTTTTTTATTGTTTAAGCAATCCATGGAGCATATAAGTCGAAATAGTGATGGGCAATAGGTTGTTAAACTTCTGAATTTGCAAATCTAGCAAGGGGAAAAGCATGTGTTGCGTCTTCTCTTGCCGAATCTTCGCCCTATTTTCATCCAAATGTTCTCTGACCAGCGAAGGCCAAAACCCGCTCAGAAATCCGAAGGATTTCTTCAGCCCACTTCCGCCCACTGTAGAATTGAAGCCCACTGTAGAATCGAACCTCTTCTCACAGCTCTGCCTGCCCTGCCCTGCCCGCAATAATGAAAGGGGAAAAAAGCTTAACTGGTGCCTGCCCATGCGAAATGGCTTTTAGACTAGTTAAGCTATAAATCTTCTCTCGCACACCAAAAGATGAGAGTGGGTTTTTCCCACTCTCACCTCCCTCTCGCCCTCTCTCGTCTCTCTCATCGTCTCTCCCACAAAAATTTGGATCATGTGGGAGCTCTCTCTTGCGTCGGCCACATGCTCCAAAAATTTTTATCTCTCGTGCTATACGGCGAGAGATAATTTTTATACCGTATAGCATGAGAGATGCCGAGAGATAATAATCTTCGTGGCTTAACAATGCCATTAAAGGGCAAAAATAAAAGATAGACTGAAAAATAAAAATAGACGTCGGATTTTTTTTTTCCGAATCCCCTGTTTTTGAGATCCTGATAGCCTGTTCTTAAGACGCAGCTATGGCAGAAGGTCTTAAGATCGACTAGGAGTCGTGGCCATACAAATAGATCGACCAGGAGCCGTTCTTTCAGATGCAGGCCGGTAGGGTTCCAAGTTTTTCAAATGCAAACCCATAGGGTTTCAGATCTGGGGTTTCGTTCTCTCTCTCTCTCTCTCTCTCTCCCCCTCCCTCCCTCCCTCCCTCCCTCCCTCCTCTCCCTCTCCCTCCTCTCTCTCGTGAGGATTTGGTGTGGAGCTTTTGCCTATTTTTGCTTTTTGAACAGAGATGGCCATTCCTAAAGGGCCGAAACCTGCTAAGAAGCCCACGAAAGCCATAGATACAGATACTGACAGTGAGACCTCGGAGCAACAGCGACAAACTTTGCCAAAAAATACGAAACTGAAGGAAGCCGGGTCGCCCACTGTTGATAGCCAAAAACTTGAATCTGATGAGGAGCCGTTGGAAGCGGAAGTTTCTTTGAGCACAATCATGACAGAACTGATCCATTTTCGACATGAAGCTGCACTTAGGGAAACTAGACTACTGGAGGAAATCAAGGGTCTCAGAGGGGAAAACGAAGCCCTCCGCTCTAATCTCGGGAAATTGCAAGAGGAAGTCATCTTGATGAAGGAAGATATTACTGATCTGAAAGGGAAAAATTCTGATATAGGAGTAGAAGCAGCAATGGACGAGATTGGGAACCTGCGCAATTTATTTGATGATTATGTAGAAAATCAGGAGATGAAGCAAAGGGCACTTAATTTGAGGATTGTCGGATTGCTGGAGAAGGAAAATGAGAACACCAAGGAAACAGTTAAGCAATTTTTGAAAGATGAGATGCTGGTACAGAACGTAGAGGTCTCCGATGCTTTCAGGTTGGGGAAGAAAGAAGCAGGCACCCGCAATATCCTGCTGAAATTCCCTAATAGAGAGGCAAAATATCAAGTATTGAAGCAGAGGTTTACTCTCAAAGGGAAATTCATTTGGGTTAATGAAGACCTCACAAAGGGGCAGTTGCAGGAGAAGAAAATGGAGATCCAAAAGTTTAAAGAAGCAAAGCAGAAAAATCAGCAAGTTAAATGGCTGAAAGGGAAAGCGGTTGTATCAGAATAGGGATGCTTGGGAGGTCTCAAAATGGTAATCTGGAATATTAACAGACTAACGACAGATAAAGTTGTAACAATTCAGGAATTACTTGTTGACATAGATATAATATGTTTTATTGAAACCAAAGAGCATGATTTGTATTCTCTTCCAGATTTACCTGGGTATGAAATGATTTATTCAGTTAAAAATCAGAGGTTTAAAAATATGGACAGTGGTAATGGCGGGTTAGCTTGTTATGTGCGCCCACGGTACAAGGAACATGTGAAGGGAATCAAAGCGGACACAAACGGGCAATTCATGTGGATTGAGGTACGTGGATCCCTCTTCTCATATTATTTAGCTATCTGCTATTTTGCTCCAAGGCATAAGAAGATTTACATAGAATCTGATGCATCGCCGGAAGATTTATTCTTCACATTAGAACAAAATATAATGCACTTTCAGAACAAAGGGAAGGTGATTCTTGTTGGGGATTTCAACAGTAGAACATGAAATCATCAGGCTTCCATGTACACAGATACAGGGATCCCCTCTGGTTGGATCAAATGGACAAGAAGGATTTGATGAAGGAAGGATGGGACAGATGTTCATCAGATACCATAATCACAAAATCGGGCAGACAATTGCTTACCTTGTGCTGTAGTACAAATATGATCATATGCAATGGCCTATCCAGATTTCCAGATACTAAGAAGAATACATGCAGAGGACGGAGTACAGTTGACTATTTGATCATGGCAGACCAAACCTTGGATACAATTGAGAATTTTCAAGTAGGGGCAGAGCAGATTGAATCGGATCACTGTCCTTTGGTGGTCACGTTGAATGATAAGAGGATATCACCTCATCCAAACACAAAGGTTGGCAGTGGTTATAGAATGAGAGAAAGCCTGCGCATGGGGTATCAGGTGAAAATTGAGGCTGCTATGCGCGCAACGATATGGGATGATGATTTATCAAGAGCATGCAGACAGCTAAGCGATTTACTTTCTAGTACGGCCAGAGATATCTTTACACCAAGGAGAGTTCTGAAAGGACTCCCTTGCAAATCCTGGTATGATCAGGAATGCCGTGATGCCAAAACACAGTGGAAGAATAGCAATGGGGCTGCCAAAGACCAATACAGGAGGGCATATAGAAAAATCGCAAGGTCTAAAAAGAGACAGTTTATACAGTGTAAACAAGAAGACTTGTGTAATCAATACAAATCTGATCCAAAAGGCTTCTGGTGTACATTGAGGAGAAGCCGCCCAAATGATTGCCCGATACCTGCGAATACACTGTGGGAGTATGTCAGAGGTTTGTACAACCAGTCCGGAGTAGTGTCTGACATCGGAAAGGGGATAAGCTCAGATTTGGAGATCACCTTAGAGGATGTAGCAGAAGGAATAAGAAGGATGGCAAATGGGAAGGCAAGAGATAACCAAGGGCTCTGTGCAGAACATCTCAAATGGGCTGGTCCGGAAATCCACCCAATTCTGGTTAGTTTATTCACAAAAGCACTTGTGCATGGTTTTCCCATTGAGTGGCGGACCAACCTAGTTGTACCAGTTCATAAGGGTGGATCAAATAAAGATATTAGTAACTACAGAACAATTTTGGTCAGTAGCTTGTTATCTAAACTCCTGGCATCTATCCTGGAAACTAAAATAAGCACATGGGCAGAGAATAATGGCAAAAGAGCCGAGTCACAAGCTGGTTTTCGTGCTGGGCGATCTACTCTGGATCACTTGTTAGCATTGAAAACGATATTTGATACGGTGAAGGGAACAAAGAAACCTGTTTATGTGGCCTTTGTTGATTTTAAAAAGGCATTTGATAAAGTGCCTAGATCGAAGCTGTGGGAGCGGATGGATAAGCTTATGATCCCAACTCAATATAAAGAGGCAGTACAGGTCTTATATGAGAAAGTATTGATACAGTTATCATTCCCATTGTCACTAGAGAATCCAGCATACATTGAGAGCAATATTGGAGTAAAACAAGGATGCCCGATGTCCCCTACCTTATTCGGCTTATTCATTGATGGATTGGAAAGCTGGCTACAGGAGAATTGTCTGGATGGTGTTATGTTGCATGACTTTGTAGTGCAGTTATTGATGTATGCAGATGACGTGGTCATCTTTGCTCGCTCCTCGGAGTGTATGCAGCGGCATTTAGATGGGCTGGCCCGCTTTTGTGATTCAACCGGGATGCAAGTAAATCTGGAAAAAACGAATGTTATGACTGTAGGAGCGCTCAAGCAAGTGACCTCTTTCAGATACAAAAATAATCCAGTAAGTATTTGTGATTCCTATAAGTACCTAGGGCTGATTTTTCACAGAAATCACAGATGGAATACTTGCATTGCTCAAAGGGTTGACGGGAGCCATAAGGCGCTTTATGGCATGCAAAGCTTGTGCAGAGAGGCTCATTTGTGGTCATGGCCGCTCAAAAGAAGCCTGTTTGAATCTTTAGTACAAAGTGTAGCATTATATGGATGTGAGATATGGGGGCCTAGTCTTCCACAAGGTTTGTGGGATGATCTTGAGCAGATTTTGAAGAAGTTCATAAGACTCGAGTTGGGGGTTAAATCACAAACTCCCTATCCAATGATGTTGGCAAAATGTGGTTTGTTACCTTTAGAGGGAGAAGCCATGATACGGTGTATCCGATTTCTGAAAAAAGTGCTTCAAATGGATGACACTAGGATCCCATGCAAAGCTCTCAACGCTAGTAGGGAAAAAGGATGGTCTCATGATGTTGTATGCTGGTTGGGTAGATGGGATATCAGTTGGCAAGAGGCGATAACAGTAGATGCTGATCTAAGGCAATGGGTTCATGATAAGGTCCAACGGAGAATGTGGTCTCAACCTAAAACAAAGATGATCCTATACAAGCAACACATGAATCCAGGTCTAGTAGCTGCAAATTATCTGGAAGATAACATCTCGATAAAAAAGAGACATACTCTTGGCAGGATGCGCCTTAGTTCACATCATCTGGGTGTGGAAACAGGTAGATGGGGGCATATAGTCCCAAGATCTGAGAGATGGTGCAAAGTATGTGGCGATGAGGAAGTGGAAGATGAAGCACATGCACTACTCAGATGTGGGGCATACCATTTGCTCCGGGCCCAACATGGTATACTAGTTGATGATCTCCAAAGTTGCTTCTCATTGGGAGGAGAGAAAACAGGAGCTTATTTAATAGAACTTCTACAATATAGAGAGATTTGTCTGAAAAGATTGAATAGTCTTCTAGATGAAGAAGATGTATTTAGTGAGAGTGACGAGCAAGATGAGGATTCTGAGACTCATTTGCTCTTTTACAATTGTACTTAAAATTGGGTATGTCTTTTTAGGCCTTTTAGGCCTCCCAAAGACTTAATACACACTTCACTTCTCTCTCTCTCTCTCTCTCTCTCTCTCTCTCTCTCTCTCTCTCTCTCTCTCTCTCTCTCTCTCTCTCTCTCTCAATGGTCTCTCTCTCTCTCTCTCTCTCTCTGAACAAGCTAAAGCAACATGTTTTTCTTTGACGATTAGGAAAATCTCTATGGCGCCGACATTTTTTCTTAAATTCGTGTCTTTTTTTTTTTACGTTTTACTTATATGTTTCAATATTTGGAACGTTTTTGTCGATTTCTTGCTCTCGAAATGTAAATATCCTTGGCGCTTTGCTTCTTGCCTTGATTTTTTGGCTTTTTTGCTTGCTTTCTAATTTTACAACTTTGTGAAGGTTTTTATGAAGGTTTTTTGTGGCTGGAGGTAAAGGTTTGATGGCGTTTTTTGTGATCTATTGATCTTTGATGTTTTTTGCTGTTGCTTTGAAGGTAAATGCTTGTTTGTTCGCTGTTATTTAGTTGCAAGACATTGAGGTGGGAGTTGAGATGGGAGCACAACCTTCTCCACTATAAGGTACAATGGAACATAGGGATGAGCAAGATCGTGTCTTGGATATTAAATCTTTAAATCTGCATATCATAGGGCTTGCAGAGATGACAATAGACATTCACTTCGATTTGTATGAGACCTTGCATTTCTTGAATAATGTTATGCATGTACGTGTTGATGGAGTAGTCTCTGCTTGTCGGGTAGGAGCAGTTAGACCTGATCGCTTTTGGTGCAATTTCAAGATGCACTTAGCCGACTCCATATTCTTCAGCACGACAATCAGCTCAAAGGTATTAAGTTCTCAGTACAAGAAGACCTCTCTCCTTTCCAGTTTTGCAAGCGTAGGGAGGAATTATGCAAAATGAGAGAAGCGCGGATCCAAAAAGAAGTGGGCAGTTTATCGTGGAGGTAGACCAATTATTCTAGACCACTGGCCATCCAACCATTGGTTTGGCTATGTTTAGATAACATGAACCATATATTATTATATAGAATCGGAAAATCTGATTTGATTATCTTGCCCAAGGGCCAAGTCATAGTTTCATCTGGGCTTTTGCCCAAGCTTTGTAATGTTTTTTATTATGTTTGGTGATGTTCTGAATTATTCTAGCCCTCCCATGGCCTATTGATCTCCGTGGACGTTACAAAATTTACTCTATCCTATCCTATTCTATTCTATTCTATTCTATTCTATTCTATTTATTCCATGTTCAGGAAATACCTCTGTAAAAATCTTTGGTTTGAAATATGATGCAAGTTTTGCTATGAACAACTGTGTTAACTTGTGATGCTAGGAAATACTTATGTACTAGAAATGTAACTCTTTTGCAATGAAAAATAACTTTGTGTTTGCAAAGGAAATTTGATGATGTGAAATGTGAGTTTGGAATCCGAATTCAAAATCTGGATAAGCTGTTTAGAGTATAGGTAACCAAAATTATTGAAAAATATAATTACCAGCAATGGTTTACAACCAAATAGGATAATAATTATGGCTAAATGTATAATATACAAACGAGGAAAGGGGGGATTATGGCCAAATATAACAATTATTTTACAAACAAAGAAAGGGAAGATTATGGGCAAATGTAATAGGGTATTATCGTACAAATGGGGAAAGGGGGGTTTATGGCCAAATACCCCGATTCTAAAGGTCCATTCATACCCCATTGTTCTATAGAAAAGGGGAATTCTATAGTTCCTTTTTTTTTGGGGTTTGGGGGTATTTTTCGGGAGCACTTCTCTCCTTGTTTGCATAGCTAGAGAGGCAAACAATTTGTTCTAAACGTTATGTTGATGTGTTTTTGTTGCCGCATTCCAAAGGCATGACTTTAATTCAATTCAATTCAATTCAATAGAACATATTACTAGTGTTATCAAAGCCCAAATCTTTGGCAGGCTCAACAACCAAAGCTCCACCATGGAATGTATATATAGTCCCATGCCTTCAATTTCATTTCATCTATTTGTATATTTCCCTTTCTTTTTTAGAGGCATCTGTTCAAATTTGTATATCTGGAAGAACCCTAGAACTCATTTTGGCCGCGTGCAATGTTCATTTTTCAGCCGAAGCCGGAAGGCAGTTGTTCTAGCACCGCTAGCAAATTCCACCCTCGACTGACTTCATTAAAGTCATAATTTGTTGCCGGATTTGAATTTGAAGTGGATTATCAAAATGGGGGCTCAACGGGTGCTCATGGTTGTGAGAGGAGCATCTCTTTTTGAAGCCCCATCTAATCAACAACAAAATCAACAGAATCAGCACCAACCCACTCAAATTTCACGCTCCAAACTGCAAAACAGTCCGAAACAAAGCCCCAGATCAATACAGGCTAAGCAAAGCCCTAGGGTTGTTTATCCCAGTCCCAGAAACATAAACTATACAAATTTGGAGTCAACTTCAGCAAGAAAATCCGCTCCTCCTGTTGAATTGAGTATCATGATGACGAAGTTGGAGGCAGATTTTATGGAAATTGGGGAAAAAGGCAGGTGGAAATGTTCCATAAGAGAAGGATCCTTACTTGAGGATTGGCTTAATCTGATGCTGCAAAGAGGCGCCCCTTCCATTTCTGTTGTTTCAGAGGCAAATGCACAAACGTGAGTATTATGTGTCCCCTTCTTTTGCAATGACAACTGTATAATTAATGCTTCCAAAGTAGGCCCACTAAAATGGAGAAGTTTTTACAAATTTTCTTTCTACGAAACATATTGAACATCCGGCAATGTTCTTGATGAGCAGTATCGACAACAATATTAAGGGCCTCCAAGAATATGGTCTTTCAAGAACACAGCTGATGTCCTGGGGGTTGTCAGAATCTCAAATAGATAGAGTATATCGCATGCTCTATGTTTATCCAATTGGTTGTCAAGAGCTATTGAAAGAACTATGTATGCACTGTGTGGAAAAGTCTCTCCTTGTTGGTTCTTTTTGGCGGGCATTCATCCGCCTCTGCGAAGAGCGCTCAAAGGTATAGTTTTGTCTGATGGGATTAGTAACAGTTAAGAAGTCATGCTGTATCCGATGCTACAGCATAATGTATCCTTGTTGCATTTTGTGATCCGTTGATTCTTTCTTAAGTACATAATTAGTAATGTCCAGTATCCAGGTTTGTTGTTTGACTTGTCCATCACTTTTTGTAAAATATTGAGTATACATTTACTAAGGGAGACTGGAAAACAAAATCTGCTAATTGATTATTTTTTCTTAAAGGCGCAGCTGCATTGTATTCTGGTATTCTCAAATGAAAATGTAGAATCTGCTTGCTAATCATAATTCACGCAACTAGTAAGATAAGTGGGAGATTACAATTTCATTTCCTTATGGACATCCATTAGTTGTGTGCTAATGATGTTATTTCTATGATGGATTTTCAGATGAAACTTCAGGCAGAGATTTCCGGACTTATGGAGCAAAAGGAAAATGCAATCAATGAGTTGCGTCTGGTCAGGGGATGCTTAAACGAGGCATTAGATGGAATTGCTTTTAAAAAACTTGTAGATGTGAACTCAAGCGAGAAAGAAATGTCATCTGACAGCAGTACAGGCTCTAAAGTATGTCTGATTTAATATCTCCTATTCTTTTTGTATATTAACACAATCAATGATAATATATTTTATTTTTCCCATTTCATTATTACAAGGTTAATGCATGTGGTTCTTGAAAGATAATCAAGGATGAAAGTTTTCTTCCTTTCTAAATGGTATGCATGTCGGTCTTGAGATTTTCTTTCTTGCAACCTTGAAAGAAAGAAAGTGTTTTAAACGTCTATAGGAGACCCATGGGGTCTATGAGCAGAAACATACAGAATTATGGAGCTGCAAGGAGGGTAATAGCCTCCAAGCCATTAATTATTTAATCCCTAAAAGTTCAATTAAAAAGCTTCTACATAGATGTTCCAATTGTCATCTTAGCTGGCCCAAAAATATGCCCTGGTACCAGCATTTGGCTTTTCTGACCATGCTTTTCTTTTGAAAAGATCACTTGTGCTTCCATTTTGCTGCCAGTTTTATTTCATTAGAGGTCACCAATGTCGCGCCTCAAATACCATTCTACTGGAACATTAATGGAAACCACACCATCCATGCAGCGAAACATGTTTGCCCAAAAGCAATGGGCGCGCTAAGGGAGAAGATGCTACTATTCTTGGGAGAAGGCAGTTTATGCAAGCATCTAAGCAGCTGGAAATTTTTTCTGATTTCACGAAGCACTCAGAGTTAGAAGCCTAACATTCCCAAGTTCAGATGAAGCTGAATTTTGATCAGATAGCTTTGTTTATAAAAGCAAGAATATGTTGTTTGTTGGCGATGAGATTAACGCTGAACATGGATCTGAGAAAAGACGTGAAACAAAAACTCAAGTCCCCCAGTTAAGCTACGCCAATTGACAGATAAATTTACCATGGATGATGGTGAAAGCTTAGATTGGAGAGTTTTGAAAATGTTGCCAACAGAAGCTCAGCTGGGTTGCCTATGCATCTTTTAAAGAACAAGTGATGATCTTGTACCAGATCCTATCTTGTACGGCCCCTATTTCTTGGTCACAGAGCAGAATCTTATTGGAGGATAAGGGTTCTGAAATCAGAGAAGTTCTGGTAATTGTAGAAAGCATGAAGTTCAGAAAGTTGACACTCTATGTGTGAGAAGTGCAACTTTGAAAGGAGGATTAGACGACCACAGCCCATATGAGTACCTCCTTGCTGCTTGATTGATGGCCATTTGTAAGCCTCAAGACACTCTGGTGCAGCTATGAGGAAGATCATAAGAACAAATGGGATCTTCTGCTATAGTATATCCTGTGGAGCTGAGAACAATTATATGCTATTGCTGCATCTATAGATGCTGGATGGTAGCATGCAACATGCGAAAGCCAGCTGCATATTTGTTTAGAAATGGATATGTCTGTGGTTAATTGTAACCCAGTTGGAAATAGAGTTTCCTTTGAATAATTCAATGATGCAGGAAAACCTCATCTTTAAAGAAGTTTCATTAACTTGGTAATATGCGCACAAGTATTCCAATGCCAAGGTTCACTTAAATTCGCTTCCTTTTTGTGTTTAAAACCAGGAATTTGTTGGAGCTACAAGCATACAATTAAAGGAAACAGAAGCGCAACTGGAGGCCTTATCTGGAATGTGCGATCATATTCATCAGGAGAGGCAACAGTTATTAGATCAGGTAGGCCATCTTTTCATTATTGTTTTTGTAGTGTTTGTGTTGAACATGTGTGTTATGGACAACATTGCACACGTCTGCAGCAATTGGTTGATACATTCTTCTGCTGTTATTGCCACAACATACTATTCAATATGGAATAGGGCTCTAAAATCATATAGTTCTAATATAATTTGCATGTTTGGGCTACAGATTAATTCATTTAATCAATAGGGTCTAATATACAGCAATTATTGAAATTCATTTCAGTAAGCATTTTAAACAAGTTGATTACCAAGAGAGTAATACAAAGAGCAGCTGGATAATAATTGGGGGCACATGATATCAGCCAAAATGGGTATAGTTTCAACTGTCCTTGGGATGTCGTCACACCTAAAAGCTGGATGTGAAATGCAATGCCCTTTCTTTGAATGACAGCGTGTGTGATTGATTATTTGTGTAATGAACAGGTTGAAGTCATGGCAAAGAAGCTACGAATAGAAAAGGTAGCATTAGCAGTAGCCTACTTCAAGGAAAGAGAAAAAGCGGCAGAGGTTGCTACTTTGAAGGAGTAAGTCATCATTTCAGCATCTGGATCTTAGAAGTATTTCGTTTTTCCTTGCAGCATGCATTATGCACTATGAATGGTGTGCCAAATAACTCAGAGAAAAGGCTTGTATAAGGAAGGAGGAAAAATCTAGCTTATGGTGAGACCTTTTGATTGTTGGAATCAGAAATAATGCACCCGGAGATCAGCAGGGATTCTGTACTTGCCATTTAGTTTGTGAAGGAATTCATGTTCCTCATGGTGTTCTCCGTAATGACCAGTCCCTTGTTTGTTGAAAATTGGAGGTATTATCACAACATTAGATCCTGCAAAAGATGAAGGTTACTTCCTCTTGATGAGGACGGGAACTGTATTGACAGTTCAGGAGTACATACAACCATTACTAGAGCTCTGCATCTTCTTTAGCCAACGGTAAAACCTCTCATAGTCGCTTAACTAGAATGTCATGCACCCGGAACTTAAGATTTATTAGAATGTCAGTTATATGTCGGAATTGACGGTTATGTCCTCTTGTAAGATTTCAAACGAAGTTGGAGACTTACTAAATTTTTCCTGCTTGAGTTTGCGTTTGGCATAACTGCTGCCATCTATGTATTCTTCTCACGGTATCAGCTACGAGGTGCAAGTCGACTGGAACAGGTAGGGCTTGGGAAACATATGTGGCATGTGGACACAGAAGATGCTTCATGGTAGAGCACTTAGATTGCAAGCAGGAGGTCCTGCATTCAATACCCAGCGCCTTTCTGCAAAAGATATTCAAGAATAGATATTGCCATTGTCCTTTCTATTCAATATTTATACCAACACTGTGTTTAAAAGGCGTCTTCTAATAGGATAATATTTTTTGTCTCTGGACGAAATAATGCAAGACTGAACGTTGTAGTTGGATGAAGTGAACTGTTCTTATGATAGAGTTAACATAAGTTCTAGAATTATTTTGTAATGGCATTGATTTTTTCCTTCTATCATGGCATCAATGAGGCATAACAGATTCTTTCAAATGTCTAGTACTACTTTTTTCTGAAAGTTTTACATTTCTTTTCTTGCTTCAATAGGACAGTATCTCATCTGAAGACAGGCCTTGATCAGGAAAGGTTTCAAGTTGAAAAACTGCAGAATGAGATAAAAAAACTGGAACATGACATTTTTGTTGCTGAAAAATCCATAGAGGATGTTCACTGGGAGTATGTACATTATGAAACGGAATTTCCAAAAATGAAGAAAGAGGTTTTTGCCCTTATATTTTTTATTAAGAATCGTGAAATTTATATGTAGTGTTTAATCATACCTTATGCAATGAGGAACTTATGTTTGTTGCTAACAAGCTTATCACCAATACGATTACGTAGAGATAGAGCCATTTTCCCATTTCTGCTCTAATAATGAGCCGATCAAGGCATTGTTTGATAGCTGTTGTTCTAAATGAATAGATGTAAAACATGAAAACTAATGGGATTAAATATTGCAGATAATAGAACAAAAGGAACACATTGGAAGGCTTGAAAAGCTTATGAAAAGATATGAGAATGAGAACAAAAAACTGAAAGAAGAAAATGCAATACAAAAAATAGCCATTTCAGATCTTACAAAGGATATAGAAGGATATGCTGGCGTAGTGAATGCTATCCAATCAGAAAGTAACAAAAAAATTTGTGCCTATGAAGAAACGAGCAAGGATGTTTCACTCACAAAAGGGGAACTTGAAGCATGGATTAAAGGCCATGAAGTCTTGCTTTCCCAACAAGCAGCATTAATTGCTACAGCTAAAGGCCTTAGAGAAGCTCTGCAAAAGGAGAAAGCTGCCCGATTTGAAGAACAGGAACTTTTACTGTCTCAAAGAAGTGAAAAGGAAGAAGCCATGCATTCTCTTGGCCTTGCTTTAGCTGTTGTGAAATCTCAAGTTGAAAGTTATCATGCAGAAAGGAAAAGACCGTTTTTACCATCAAATGCCAAACTGGTTGATGTAGGCACAAGAGATTTAGAGAGAAAAAAACGGAGCTCGCAAAGGTTCCCATGGAGAGATTCTAGCAGCTTCCCCCAGGCAGAACTATCGCATGATGCTGTGGGCGATGACATTTCTGATGATGGTCTTGAATGCTCTGCACTAAAAACAGAACTAGAAAAGGTGGAAGCAAATTTGAAGGAAGAACAGGATAGGGTAATTTGGATGGGCAAGCAAATGGAGGAGACTTCACACAAGTTGCATACTACACAGGCTGAACTAGATGAGACAAGTCTAAGGTTTAAAAATTTGCTTTTGGAAAAAAGAAGCAAAGAACACAATCTTGAAAATGCTGAAAGAGAAATCCAAAAGCTTAGAGAATGTATATTACAGATGGAAGCCAAATCTACGAAGGAGATTGAGAAGTTGCAGGCAACACTTATGGGAGAGAAATCAGAGAAGTTTACAGTAAGAAGTATGCTAACTTCTGCAGTTAATGAATGCGAGTATAAAATGGCTTATGCTATGGAATATGTACAAAACCAGGTTGGGAACATGATGAATAGAATAGAGAAAGGGATACCACTGCTCAGAAATTTTGCAGCCACAAATAGAAGTTTGAGACATAAATTAAAGACGCTCGATTTTCTGAATATGGTGTTGCTGAAAGAGAAAAAGAATCTGAAAGAAATAGTTGAGAAGCAGACAGCTGAAAATTGTGATTTGAGATACAAATTACAGGAAGAACAAACAGAGAAAACTAACATAAAGAATACTTTAACTGAAAGAGAGAGGGAGTTCCGAATCTTAAGACATGAGTTCACTTCATTCAAAAAAGAGCTAGAGTCCACGACAAAAATTAAGAATCAGATAGAGAAAGAAAAGGAGTCATTAAAAACTGAACTACACGATGTCTTGGAGATTACAACCAATCTAAAAATTGAAAAACTGAAGGGAGATGCTGTAAGACAAATCTTGCAGGGCAATGTAGATAAACTTTACCTGGAATTAGAAACAATAAAAAGGGCTCAACGTTTAAAACCAACTACAAGTGAGTGAGTTGGCCAATTTCCAAAATTGGAACACGTTCAGTTTTGTAAGCCGATCGAACTTGTTCACTTTGGTATATGAAATGGTAAATGTACCATGTCAATCATTCAAAGTTGTAACACCTGGCCAACAATTTATTATTAAAATACATATGAAACTTTTTTGGACCATAAAGGTATGGTGCTTTATGACGTCTACAATGGAAGGCGTCAAAAGAAACTTCAGCGGACAAATTGTGCTTCTCTTATGTTATTTGCTTGCTCTCATAATTTTCCAAATACGTTGGTGATATTTCACTCTAAGACTCAGCCACCTTGAGGATCAGGAATAAAACAGTCCATTGTTGTGTAAAAGGCATGGTCTTGGTTTTGGCAATGGGTATGATGAGAGGATGGTCCCCACTCAAAATGATGTTCTGATGAGAAAAAAGTTCGAAAAAATACCAAAATGCCCCTATGAGTTTATGTAATTACCAAATGCCGTTATGAGTTTCAAAATTACCAAAATGGCCCTGACTCAAATAAATATACAAATAAATTACCAATTTGCCCTTAAACACCAAACTTAATTACCAAAATACCCCTACACACCAAACTTAATTACTAAAATGGCATTACATACCAATTTTGATCAATCTACACCTAATTTAATTACCAAATGCCCTATACATGGAACTTAATTACCAAATTACCCCTACACAGTTTTGTTGTGACACTTTCAAGGAGCCAGTGTTTCTTGTGGTTTTAGCATATGATGGTGCTATTGGAGGCATGTTACCACCAGCCACTGTTGACCGGTCAACATAGAAGAATTGCACTCTAAAGGTCTAAAGGGGGGAGAGAAGATAAAGGGTCCAAATTTATTTGTGCTTGTTGTTAGAATCCAAGGGCCCACATTAAGTTGTGTTAGTTGTTAAGCAAAAAGACCAAATTGGTTAAGGAGAAGAAGAAGACAAAAAACAAAGGATTGATGAGGTGTAAAATAGGAGTGCCAAGATGATGACACACGGATGGCCAAAATTTGTTCAAAAAATTATAAATTCTTGAGGGGACTTGTTCTCCTCCTCTTGGGCTCTAGAATCTCACATGGAGCAAAGGTAGTGGCAGCCCTGGGAAGATGGTGTCATAGACCTCTTCCCCCATGCAAGATGTCTTGATGCTTTTTTTGTATTACATTATTTTTTTGAATAAAGTGGTGCACCCCATTTTTATCTTCCACATTTTTTCATTTCTCCATATTTCTATGCTTTCTATTTTCCACAATTTCCTATTTATTCATTCTCATGTTTTCCTATTCTCTATATTTTTCTTATTGTTTCATATTTTTTTTACCATTGTTCCTCCACGATTTTTTCCATTGCAGCAGCACCTGATTGATCCCATCCATGCCTTTGAGGCCGGATGATGAGGATGTGGGGAAATCCGTCATCAGTCGCACGCAGATCTTTTGGACGTCCAAAACCTAAACGCATGCGCACAGGAGAAGTAGATGTAGAGAAGAGGAATATCTTTATGGAAGGTGTAATGGAAGAGTCACAATGCAAGCAGTTGTAGGGCTCCAATTCAGTGATGACTGTGACTTCTACTCTTGAGGCATTTAATATAGATTGAGTAGGATAAATATGTACGGGCATTTTGGTAATTAAGTTTGGTACGTACCGGGTATTTTGGTAATTAAGTTTGGTGTGTAGGGCATTTTTGGTAATTAAGTTTGGTATGTAGGAAGTATTTTGGTAATTAAGTTTGTATGTAGGGCATTTTTGGTAATTAAGCTTGGTATATAGGGGTATTTTGGCAATTAAGTTATTTATCTGAGCCAGGGGCATTCTGGTAATTTTGAAACTTATAAAGGCATTTTGGTAATTACATAAACTCATAGGGGTATTTTGGTGGTTTTTTCAAAAAAGTTTTCTAACGTCGTAAAAATAGACGCTCCAGATTGAAGGACCCAAAGCAGCAACTTGCTATGGAAGAGCATCCAAAGAAAATCGCCCCAAACCAAAGCTTCAGCTCCATAAAGCAAATTGCCCCAAATCAAAGCTTCCGCTCCATAAGAATCCATCTGGGAGAGGGAAGCGATGGGCAAATTGGATCAGAGGAAAGTGCAAGGACCCCAACTCCAGCACTACACCCTACGACAAATCCGGCACCCTGCGATAAATCCAGTTCAGTAAGGCGGCCGGTTTAATCTGGTTGGAGCACTCTATGAAAGTGCATAAGTTGCCACCAGAATCAAGCCCTGCAGCAATCCGCTATACTAGATGCTGAAACCTGTGACTTAGAGAAGGGTCTCCAAGGTCGAGAATTTATGCTCGAAGCATCTGATGTAGCCATAAGTAAGGCAGACATTCTGTTGCACCCAAAGCCATGCCTTGGAAACAAAAGATCCATGGAAGTGTAGAAGCTGCTATAAGAATCAAAAGCTGCTTTTCCAGGACTACTTCTCAATGCTGCGTCTCAACCCTGGAGAGCAACAAAAACCCGTTGATTTCATAGGCCCCGTTAACAAGCAGAAGACAAGGTTCCTTCCGCCCTCCATCTTCAGCTAAGCGCCGATCACCGTATTCCATCCCAAATCAACCACAAATAGGCCACAAATAGAAACACAACCATCTTCGACTGTACAAATAGAACCATTGAACAAAAAAAAACCCAAATCTAACGGCTGTCATAATTTTCACCAAAACAAAATTAAACCCCGGCTTAAAAAATGATTGCACAACTCTAAGCTCAAGCAATGAACAGCGTTAAAACACAACTGAAGCAGATATTTCAAATTTATATACCACAGAACAAAGAATACAAAACCCAATCTCCCTTTTATTGTTTTGTCAATTGGTATGTGAAAGGTTCAAATCTCTTCCATAAATGAATTTTCACATAATCACTAGATTCATGGTTGCTTGCAACAAATCGGTGCCGTTATTTCCAGATGCTAATATACTAGAGGTTGTAACCCTATCTTTTGGAAACATGTCCTCTTTATTCATATCTAGATTCAACAGCTTGTGATTATCTCTCCAATCACTGTGGCATCTTTGGCAAGGCAAGTAGCAGGATAATTACAGTGCCAAACATTTGCAAAGTCCAAAGATGGGACACCTGATATTATACAGTTAATAAAATTTTGTAGTCTCATTGTCTTATATCTAGACAAAGCCTTATATTTAGAAGGACATTAAAACGAGTTCATCTCTAGTAAATATGTCCGCCCTTTAGCAAGAACACTGGCTGCTGTTTTGAGGGGTTCCTCGAAAGCTTTACATTCAAAGCCATCTATTATTCCTTTAGAGAAGGAACTATCACTTGGCCTTATGGCAACCAAAGTTGCCCCTAGTAGTCCAGATCCACCTGGAAGCTCCAAGTAGGGAGCATACCACAGCTTCATGTTCAAAGCAGGGATTAGAGTTCTGTTTGATGACGCCGATACCACCAGCGGATTCTTCCTAAATTCATGCAGCTGACGTTTCCCCATGCATAGCATCCCCTGCCCATCAGCATCTGTCAGCACAAGGGTCTCAAGTGTTGGATGTTCTGATATAATTTGCTGCAGCAGATAATGCCTTGCTGATGCTGCAATTAATGAGCTAATAGTCCATATCACTCGCAGCTTAAGGCCCCCATCACCATACAGTGACAGTGAATCTATATTTCCAGTTTCATTTTGCGTTAAGCCAGAACTTGACTCCAGTGCTTGACGCCTTTTCAGTTCTCTCTCTTTGTCTTTCCCCTTCTTCTTTGCCTCTGGCTTGATATAAGAAGAAGCCCCAAGAATAGTGCACGATTCTAGTGTACTGCCAAACTCAGCTTTCCATTTTAAAAGAACACCCTCTTCTATTCCCAGTTCTCCACCGGGCAATTCAATCCTCAAGTGCTGTATTTCTTTGAAATTTCTTAGGACTTCACCAGGAGAGTGATGAGATGCTTCTGCAAAGTCTATCTTTTTTGGACTCATCAAATGTTGCAAAGCCTGTAAAGGTTTGGATAAACTCCCAAAGACAAATCTTGCTAAATGGCTCAAAAACCCTTTTCCCTTGACACTGATGCTGCCCTCTTCACCAGATATTACACAGTCCACTTTCACAACAACATTACCCACCTGGGAGGCCAGCTCATGGAACCTCTTTGACACTGTACAACATCTACCAAGAGCCTTAATATCCGCAAGCTTATTAAAAATCAACAAGATCAGAGAGTCTGGTAAACGATCAAATTCATCCTCAGAAAAACTCATTGTTTATATCCCCACAAAGTAGCAGCAATCGAAGCTATTCATGCCAAGAAAACCATCTTAAGGCATCCATATACATTTCCAAAGAACTAGAACATCCACAAAACATCTGTAAGAAACTTCTGAGACCTCAAAGCTTATTTTATACAAATTCCAGAGCCAAACGGCGAGTAGAATCAACCCATCAACTTCCAAGCATAGATCCGTTGCTTCTTTCGACAATACGCACTACCCATTTCGTAAATTTAGGATATAAGAAAACTTACACTATTTGAAGCTGTTGACTCATTGAGGAAAACGAATTAGAGAAAAGGAGCCGCCGCATCGCCTGTGTGTCGAGGCCATGATAGATTAAGAAAGTCGGAGACGAACTTCCGGATTAGAAGAGGCCTACCTATTCTGCTTGCTATCCACCTTGTTACGCCACAGCCAAGGCCTTTACCTTGTGGATTACACATTTGGTTTATGACCGTTTGGTAGTCCGTTGGATTATGCTTTGACGGGCCAGATGTCATGGAACTACGTGGCAAGATCACAGCTCTTTAACGGCTTTATTTACCTTGGCTTACAAGTTAAATTCGTGCGAAATTCTAAGAACACGTAGCCTATATCTGAAATGTTTTTTAAGCATAAGGAACGACAACTGGTCTAAATTCCTGGGTAGCGCGAAGGCACTGTTGACACTCAGAAGGTCAAGCAGGCCGACGCGCACGGCCAGCTTACCCTTCCAGAAAGAAGGCCACATGGTCTTTCTCTCAACGTAGAGGATGGTTGGGCCCAATCCAGGCGTGACACGTGTCTGCATGCAGGTGGAAATGTTAGACTTTTAAGGCATAGAAAAGGTGACATGTGTCGCCTATTTATTGGATGAGACGGCTAGATTGGGCCCAGCTGTCCTTTACGCATATGGGAACGACAACTGGTCTAAATTCCTGGGTGGCGCGAAGGCAGTGTTGACACTCAGAATTTAGACTGGGGTGCCATTCTTGCAATGTCAAAAGAAAAGCAGAATGATTCAGCATGGTTAAAAGCGTGGAATATTGGGTTAAAATCATGGAATGTCAGGGTAAAGTAAGAATGCACAGTAAAACTTTGCTGCTACGTTCGTCATTTTAAAGTTTTTAAACATTCTTGAAGAAAAAACATGACACATGGCAAGTTGTGATTGGTGACACACAGTGCATAAGGTTTATTTCTACGACTTTTAAGTCAAGTTCTCATATTACACGGTGGTTGTATATCCTTAGACATATACGCACGCACGCATGCACGCGCGCACACACACAATATGTGTATATAGAATATGCACACGCTTAATCACACATTATGCACACACGAGCTTGGATTCCCAAATTTTCAACTCAATATAGTTGAAACTTCGTATCTACCTCTAGTATTGATATAATAGTGTCTCAATTGTGATCTTCAAATTGCCCACATGCGACCATACACGGCATCAAGACTTGAATTTATTTGGGTGCTATAAAAGGTTCGACATCTTGAGCACTACTGAAATTGGTGAAGATGTCATATCGAATCTTACCCGTTTCTCTGTCTCATTGAGAAATTTGCATATTTATTGACAAGAACGATTAAAATAGATCAATAGCAAAGGCGGCCATGTACGTTATAGTGCGCTTTTTTTTAATAATAATAGGTATTCTATTTTCTTTATGTATATGATTGGCTATGGTGACTAGGGATAGGATCCTATTTGGATATCTTCCTCCATTATCTATATTATTGTCAATTCCTTCGGGTTAATGTGCTGGAGGAGGCAATTTTGCCTGGCCTTAATAGACAAAATTGCCAGCATTTTTTTTTTTGGAGGGGGGAGAGTGGATTTCATACCACGTGGCATCATTAATGACCATAAATTTCAAGAAATTTTATGCAACAATGTAACACCACATAATAAGTTGTGAAGCCAAGCCTTTCACTTAGCGTTAGGACGGTTGTTGTGGTCTATTTGGAAGCTAGGAAATTATGCGTTTTTAAGGGCTTAGATATTCCTGTTTCTATTGTCCTTTAGGACGCACAAGATAGAATTGTTAAGATCTACAATTGCTCTAGGCGACAGTTAATATTTGAGATTTATTTGAATGTGTTGCCTTATGCATAGGCTGGTGGTCCTACTCAGTGGATCATGATTATCCTCTGAGATCTAAATGCCAACTGTGTATTTGTATCTGTTTTTTGGCTTGGATTTTCAATAAAGTTCGTCTTCCTTCAAGGAAGAAAACTAGCAAAAAGGCACGCCAGATGCCATAGAAAATAAAGGCGCAGTATAATTAGGACAAGGTGATTGGATACCAAAAGATAATTGAATTGTTTTTTACGGCTTTTCAAACCATTTGAAAGCCTAACCCTGCATTTAAGGAACCCGTATTTCCTAGTTTTGGAAGGGCAGGATATGAGGTTGTTGTAGCCGTCTTTGTCTTTGGGTGCGTTTGGTCTGTTCTAAGAGGTCGATGTGGAAGTTTTTTCGTACGATTTGTGCTTGTTGATGTCTACTGCCATTTTGAGATTTGGTTTTGCTTTGTGTTGTTTGTACTTGGTTAATAGGTTTGTTGTTTGTCCCACGTATTTCTTGTTGTTCTTATTGCACTTTAGGCAGTATCTTTTTATCGTAGGTTTTATTTTGCATGCGTCATTTTAGTTGTGTTAGAGTTGTTTTGACATGTAAATATTTTTGTTATTTCCTTTTTCTTTACTTTTAGTTTTGGTGTGTTTATAGTAATTAAAATAGGAATTGAGATTGAGATCAAAATTGTATTGTATTATGTTAAACAGTTTAGGATTTTGAATAGTTTGGCATATGAACTATTCAAAATCGATGTGCAATATGGAAGTCGGTAGATGGTGATGCCCTCTAAGATGCTTGCACAGTGTTGTATTCCTTGTTTTTTTGTTATGTTGTCATAGTTGGCCTCGACATTCTTTTTTCTTAAGATGTGCTTGACGAATTCTGTCAAAGATAATCTTTTTTCTTAGGATGTGCTTGATGAATTCTGTCAAAGATAATGTCAGTTGATACGTGTACTCATTGAGGTTTGACTAATTTGGTATTGGAAATTTATATCAACATTCCTTGTAAATACCTGTTTAATTTCAAGTAGGACATATATGTGATAGACACATGGATTCTACAAGGGTAATTTTGTTGAGGTAATTTTGTTGACATTTCCATGGACCGTTTCCTTAGCCAACAAGATATTCATTTTTGACATGCCTCATGGATTGTTTTGGGGCAGCTCCATATCTCCATGTCAGTGACCCATGGCACAAAGCATTCGCACCAAGGCATCTTTGCAACTTAGGAATGAATGCTTTGGCATCTTTGCAACTTAGGAATGGTCCTTGTCCTTGTCCTGTATATTATGAAATATAAGGGGAATGCTTTCACTGTCTTTTCCAGGACCCAATCTATGTTTCTGTCTTTATAGGCATATGAAGTCATTCAGCTCAGAAAATGCTTCATCAAGCAGAGAATTAACGTGGTTCAGTATTTATATAACAGCAATATTGACCATGTTCTCCAACGCTTAGATTTATGTGCTGGTGCTAGAATTTAGATGGCTAATTCTCTAAGTGGTATTTCATTGAAACACGCTTCTTTAGAAAAGATCTTGCAGATTGATAACATCAGCTAGTATGCCCGTAGCTATAGTGGCATTCCTGCTCCTGCACCTTTAATTTGCAACAGAGACATGTTGTACCATCAGGTATCTACATTTATCTGCAAGCATTAAGATGGTAAGCTAAAATTCAAACATTGAACTCTCTTGTTCAAAACTCAAGCATCCTTTCAATATCAACGATTGAGACATATAAATATGCTAAAGTTTTTTGCTCTAACTAGAAAACCTGAGCAGATAGTGTCCGTTAGGCACTGAGATATTATAGCAGTTTTCAGGACCATCAGATAGTCTAAAATAACGCAATGTATTCAGTTGAGAAACAATCATATGCTGCATAATTGGGTTTGCAGAACCCTGAATCTTTCAGCAAGCGGTGCCGCAGTGCATATAGAACTTAATGATATGTCATTGCTTTAGGAAATAGAATCAAATTAGGAAAAAATGTGCAGGTCAAACAATAAGTAGCCAAACGTTGGATTTAACTAGTGCTTGTAAAATACACTTGGATATGCAAAATGGCCTATGTGCTGGTGCAAGGTATGAGCATGGTGCGAGACATTCTACACCCTTCGTTCTTGCAGGACATGCATTTGCACAAGTATTTGCTCCCAATGTTGTGCACTTAAAACGATATGCAAAGCAACAGATATCTTGCCCACATTAAGCATATCTTGCACTTCAAGCACCTCAAGCATACATTTTTTTGTTTTTTGTTAAGCTGCAGGAATTTCTAGTGGTCAAGATTTAAAAATCCTTTTAACACGAAATACACATTAGGAGATATTTTTAGCTCTCACTTCCTTCTCAAAGGAAGTTGATAATTTCAATCAAGTGCATTAGAAGTCAAAGCTTAAGACTTAGGACAACAGCAACCTATTTGCAAGGGGCAAGTGGTGCCCCACAAAGGCCTGGATTTCCTACAAACGAAGATGCAGCAAATTTGGATGGCGGTATTTGTCCTGATAAGTCATTATATGAAAGGTCCAGGAAGGTTAGATCCTTCAGCTCCAAAATTTGAACTGGAATATTGCCTGATAGATGGTTGTGAGCAAGGTCTAGACCTTGCAACTTCAGCAGTAGTCCAAGAGAAAGAGGAATTGAACCTGAAAGCATATTTGACCTGAGATCCAGACTAATCAAGCTAGTGCAATTGCCTATACTCAATGGGATGCCGCCAGAGAATGAATTTTTTCCAATCTTTAATACCTTCAAGGAACCATTGAGATTTGCTATCCCTGCAGGAATTGATCCCATCAATCTGTTTTCTGTAAGATCCAATGTTTGCAGCATTGGGAAAAAGCTTTTAAATTGAGAAGGAGCTGATTATTGGACATATTTAATGACCCTATTGAATTTTCAAGGATCTGGACTGGTAGAGACTCTGTAAATGCATTATCTGATACACCTATATAATTATCTCCGTCTAAAGGAAATGGTATCAAGCCTATGTTGTCTGTGGTCCCCTGTAGTTTGAGTGTAAATCTAGAGTATTCAAAAGTCTTTAATCGAGATCCGCGGGGGTAGAAACAAGGGCATTATGAGACAGATTCAGCTTCTGAAGAATTGTCATGTTGCCAATCCAAGCAGGAATTTGGCCTGTAAGTTTATTACTAGAAAGTTCAAGAGAGTTTATGCTGATAGAGGACAGATGTTCAGGAATAGGACCTGGAAGGCCACACCCTGCAAGAGAAAGCTCAAACATAAAACTGCCTAACCATTGAGGAATTCCCTTCAATTTCAAATGGTTGAATGATAAGATCGTTGAGGGAAACATTAGGCAGTGTTGCAGGGATAGGTCCTATCAACTGGTTGTTCTGCAAATGTTAGCTTGCTCAGGTTCCCAAAGGATAACAGAATACCCCCAGAAAGCTTATTGTATGATATATCCAACCAATGCTTGAAGATTGAGTAGATTACCCCAAGATAGTGGTATGCTTCCACTGATCATGTTTCCTTTTAACCTAATATCCTGCAGCTTGGATGCCCTGCTTAGTTCTGAGGGCAAAGATCCAGAGAGATGATTATATTCAAGAAATAGTTGCACTAGAGTTAACTTGCCAAATGAATTTGGAACTCCGCCAAATGAATTTGGAACTCCACCTGTTAATGAGTTATTTCTAATATAGAGCTGTTGAAGACTACCCAGGTTAGGCATGGAGGAAGGAATGGCCCCAGTAAGCTAGTTATAATCAAGGTAAAAATTTACCAGCTGAGAAAGTCTGGCTATGGAGACTGGAATGCTTTTCAAATGCTGGAACTTGCCTATGGATTTTGGAATTGGACCTGTAAGCCCCATTGTTGCATTTGACTGCTAAGATCAAGCTCCTGAAGAAATTGGAGGTCAACCTGCCTTGCGCTTGAAAACATCCACCTGATTTAATCCGGCAAAGCTGTTGCCCAAGAGATGAACAATAATAAGCTGACTCCGATTCTCATCTTCTCAACTTACGACTTGGGATTTAAATATAACGAAAATGGCCGAATTCTTTGAAGAAAAACGGATTCTTTGCTTGCACAAAAGTGTTTAAATATGCAACTGGAACCCACAAAAAGAAGCATCCTGGGAAAGCGTGGACATGAATAGAGGATGCGGATTTACCTGCCGAGAAGATTAATCCGATGCTATTATAAACGCACCAACTTGAATAAGAGATGGACCGTATTCCTAATAGAAGTTGGGATTCAAGACAGAAGCCAACAAAAATAGCGCTCCAACCAAATGTTCCGCCATGTACCTTCGCCATGCATCTGAGGAGAGGAAATAAGAAAGATGTAGACCGGAGCATTGTTGAGTGGAAAGAGAGGTGCGAGGAAAAGGCAAGAGGCGCATGCAAATTTTTAGTTTTTCTAATTTCGAGGACCGTCGATGGTGGAACAAGAGAATCCAACGGCTAATCCATATGCCAACTCAGATTAGGGTGATGTGGAGGTGCGACGTGGATAGCCTAGAATTGCAAGGAGGGTTGCACGCTTGGTTAGGCTGGCGTGCTAAAAAAAAAAAAAAAAAAAACAAAAACTCAGCAGAAAGGTAGGCATGTAATTTAGGTTTGTAATCCAATGAAATTACCTCTCCTCTAACTTTATGAGGTGATAATTTTAGGCCTTACAATTGAACCTCATTTTCAATAGAAACACTTTGGCATATTGCTAAAATGACATTTATACGCCAGCCTAACAAGCCTGCAGCCTTTCCTCAAATTCTAGCCTATCCACGTTGCGCTTCACCTCGGCAAAAAATGATGTGGCATTAGCTTTCACCATTAGATCTTTATTTTTGCACATCTAGGGCTAGCAAAATTAGGAAAAAACCAAAAATTTCCCACGGAGATGGCGAAGGCCCTAGTGACCACATTAATTCTATTAACAATAATATAGTAATGCTAACCATGCACCAATATGAATCTTTCGCCTCTACAAACTCCGCAAGCTCCTTCCGCACTAATATTTGATAATATCAATGCCCCTAGCAACCCATTATCTGCCGCTAGCAACCACAGTCAACATGGCCTATTAATTGCAACTGCTCGGCAATTGTGACCAACAGTACCCCCATTCTCATGGATGTCCGTCAAGGGTCCGGTTCCGGCTATACCCTTGGGAGCACCTGTAACATGCTGCAATTAACAAAAATAAGGTGCTAACGCACTGTGGGTTGCCCTTGTAACTGTATGTAGTTGGGTTGGCTAATTTCTACATTTGCATAGTTGAACTGTGAAAGCCATTTGCACCTGTGTAGCTAAGAACCTTGTTAAAAAAATAGCTTAAGTAGATTATGGCCGCACATATGTATTTAAGTTGGTATAAGTTGGGTTAGGGCATAAGCATAGTGAGGCAGCCTTGAAGTGGCGTCTATGAGGAGAGTTTGATTTAAGTGTTGTTTTCTGTTATGGTTATATGTTAGTTTTGCTAACTTAACTGAGCACATTGCGAGGTCAAGTTTTGTGAGTGTTCTTGGTTTAAAAAGTTTAAATAATTCTTAAGCATGTTTTGTACCTATGTCCTCACCTAGGTAGTGGTGTGGATGTGCAACATGCTGGACGTCAGCAAGTTTGTAGAGCCCATCACTCGATATGAATGGTATGCCATTTAGTTTGAACTTTCATTTGAAATTGGGCTGGTGCTCTGGGCCTATTTTGATTGTCTCATGCGTAGGGGAAGCTGTCTTTTGCTTTTGGCAGTAGTTGTTGAGCCCTGCTTTGGCCATGTTTTGTGGTGCATGGTTGCCCCTATAGTCCATTATGCACAATTCCATCTTCCTTGTTCAATGCTAGTTAATGTTATAGTACACGTTTAATACATACATATCCGTTTAGTTTTGCGGATACAATTACATTGTCGTGATTCTCAGCAAACACCACAAAAACATGCTAAGAGAAACAAAATGTAACTGACCATTAGCATTGGCGAGGTTGCAAGGAAGATGGCTTGTAGAGTGGCGGTGTGAAATTGCTGGAAGTCTGGAGATGAGCTAATAGAGGGGGGATATTGATGTGTGTGTGTGTGTGTGTGTGTAGATGCGCAGTTTGCTTTTGTGTTTGTGTGGAGGTTAAACATTATTGTTTATATAGCATTCATATGATTTAAGGTATCAAATTTGAATGATGGATGTTGACATGCGAAGGCATGTTGATATGATTTGAACTCTTGTAACAAACGGAATTGCTATGCAGTTTCAGATAAAGTGAGCTGATACAGTTACCCTTGAGTTGATCCTAGATAAACCCAATTTGTAGTTCTTGACAGTATATGTGATGGTTTAAACTGAACCCCACTAAATCAATTTGGTAAATGTAGTCTGAAACTGGTTAGACATCGTGCAAGGAACAACATGCAAGGCTAGTGTGGTCTGGAACATGGGTGTTTTGTAAGGGCAGGGCTGGATACCATGCGGGTTTGCTGCAATCATCATGATGGCACATCTTATTTGCTTTGGGAGAAAGCAAGACCATCTGCTCATTGTTATGCCCAGGGATGAAGGACATGATTTTGTAAACTTCGTTAGGATGCACGTTGGGATTTGAGAAGATGTTGCATTCAAAAGATAGGGATTATTTTTGTAATGTTGTGAGACATGGCTTGTAGCTTTTGAGAAGCTCCTCATTTACGATGGTTGTTGAGGAGCTTCTCATTTACGATGGTTGTGGAGGAGAGAGTTTATAAGTGTGGGTGGTTTTTAAGTCAATTTGATTGTGACGATGGTGAGTATGATTGCATCATTTTAGGTTTATTGTATTGGATAGGCATTTGCAATGGGTTTGCAGAGGGATTGGGGGATTGTTGAGCAATAAATGGGTGAGTTTTTGTGGGGTGCTGGATTGGGCATCCGTTGGGGTGAATCAGTGTGTTAAGCATCGGTACGCACATCGAATTGCTTTCGAAGTTAAAGCGGTGATGTGCTGGACATGTTGTAGGATTAAGGATGTGTGTAGGATGTGTAAGGTTCTTGTTGGAAGGCAGTAGGTGCAGTAGGATGGATGGCGTACTTTTTTTTGTGTGTGTGTGTGTGTTGAAGAAGTACTGGGGGGAAGGGCAGGGCATGTGGTTGCTGCTAGTGTGGGGTGTCTGGCATATTTTTGTGTCTGTATTTCGTTTGCTTGAGATTGGGTGTCGTTGTCAGTTATGGTGCTGAGTTCCTGTGTGTTTTTGTGTGGAAGCCATGGACTTCATGCAGAAGTGATGCTGGTAAGGCGAGGTGTATGGGTGATGCGTCAGCGCAAATGACCGATGGCGTCTTAACTATTGGTTTTGGAGGGGGAGGGGCTATCGTGTTTGGTTTGTTATGTGGAGTGAAGGAAGGTTCTGAGATTGATTTGCGTTTTGTTAATTTCCTTCGTTGAATGGGCTTAATGATGTGATGAAGGTGACCAGATGGACATGATTCACTTGGAGAGTGTGTTTGTTTTGAGGTGGATGTCTTATGTTTAGGAATGCATAGAATAATCATACAAGGAAATTCTATTGCTTTAGGTAGCTGCACAGAGCTTGTAGCATGAGAAGCTTGGGATAAATAGTTGGCAATCAATTGCAAGTGATTGGGTGAGTGGTTTGGTTTTATGTGAGTGGTTTGGTTTCATGCATGGTATAAGAAATGGACTAGGGGTGAGGTTTGTCATTGTGGAATGGGCCAAATTAATTCCAGATAGATCATCTGCTAGTTGCAAGATACATGATATGATTCCAGTCTGTTTGCACAAATGCAAGTTTCAATCAATGTTTGCTTGGCTTGAAATCAATTATTAAGAACAAGTGCAAATAGGATAGGGAATAATATGATTGTGAACCTAGGTCTGCCACTTCACTTTCTAAGAAATACATTAGATAGCATGCTCTTTCCAAAAAGGAAGGGGAGTATAGTCAATTGTGAAAATGACATTTCTAGAACAATAAGCGTGATGGATCAAAGACAACAGCTTGAAACTTTATATATGCTGAAGATTCCAATATAGATGTTAACATGACATCATTTGAGATCAACCATATGCTTCTCATGGCGTAATGCACTATGCAACGTGACCATCCAGTTCTGCCCAACTCTTCAAGCATTGTTGATAGCACCCCAAAATCATAATCAGCATAACAGAGATATACGCTTAGATTTCCTATTCATTTCATTTATGACATCTTTTTTATTGTGGATAACGCGCTCAAAGACTACATTCTGGATAGATTAAATCAGATGCTTTCAATATCCTCTTGCCTTATTGCACTTGCTTTTTACAAATAAGAATCCTTTATGTTCCCCACTATTGCGGTAAATATTTAACCCATATTATCAATTGTAATCTGCTTACCACATCATAAGCTTCTTGTAGATGTCATAGCAAACAGCTTCAGTGAAACATAAAAGGCTAATGGTGATGGTGAGTAACGACTTCGGTAATCCTAGATGCATAATTTCACTTCCTTCATCATTCTCCTATACTATAAAGAACTAACGTGATAGTGATAAATTATCTATAGGGCACCCATGGCGAGTCATGTTTGTTTCCTCAAAACTGCAATTGCCACACTGCACACAACTTTAATTATTGAGGATCTAATGACTGTTCCAGGAACAGTTCTTTATAATTGGACTTGTTAAAGCAATCACAACAACTGCAAGAATCTACACAATAAACACGAGCTAGACCACCAACTTTCCCTACACGGGTTTATACATTCCAAATTAAACCTGTTATTTGGACTTACACCATACTCCAACATTAAGGCACTAATTGGATAAGTTCTTGAGCTCATAGTGCCATCTGTGAGGGGATAATACGATGGTAGACTATAAAATCTGTCATAAGTATGATATAGTGCATAATGTTACCTCTTGTCTTACAAATTGACAGAAACACACAAGTCTAAAAACATAAGATACGAAACAAGACATGTCTGACCTTAAGGGCTAGAATTTATCCACAAAGAATCCTCAAACCCCGTGCCATTTCATTGTCCTTGTTTTCTATAGCATCCTTTGCAGTCGCTTCTAACATTTCCATGGCCTTCATGACATCATCTCCATTCTTTTGAATTGCAATTGCCAAGCCCTACATAATAAACATGAGCTTTATGAGTGCCAGATTCGATATGCACTATTCAAATAATAACACAAAAAGAAAATTAATCTCTTTGGTCTCTTAGATGAGTATCATCCTTTAGAGTTTGATATATTGCTTTTGCCCAGGGTGGTTGTCAAATTATGTTCATAACATTGAAAATATTAGGTGATCTGCTAATGAACACATGAAAACATGATTGAATTTAGAAGTGAATCAAAAATGTGTGAAGTGACCAGAGTATGTTGTTTCATATTCGATCTTCTAAAGAATTGCAAAGTCACAACGTCTTGGGGTAGGCATGACTTGAAGCACTGAGAGAAGGTCCTTTATGAAATGCGACCATCTTGTTCATGAGCAACTCAAATTGTGAATATAGCAGTTCCATAGAATTATGAACGTCTTTATTTGGGCTAGACAACAGCAACGGAGACCATAATAGATACAACTCCTTAGCAAAAAAAAGTACAGATTCCAAGCCTAATAGAGAAATTCTTTAGAAAATGTTAACGAGTTTTTTTTACATGGTTTAAAATACCTGTAAGGCTCTCACTGACCAAGGATCGAGTTTTAGGAGTTATTTGCACTCTTCGCAGGCCTTTCGTGTATCTCCAGTCAGTCAAGTAATATGCTAATGCTCTCATATATCTGTAGTCTAATTTATCTGGCTCTAGTTCAACTATCTTATTTAGCACGAATATTGTTGGTTTTACCTCCCCTCTCTGCAAAAAAATCCGAAGGAGTGCATGATGAGCTCTAACATCATCTGGATTTTGCTGCAAATGCTCTTTCAAAAAAATTTCTACAACACTCTCACCTAACCTGGAACCCTTATCAGAGCTAACTTCAGTACTTGCTATTTTCTGTTCGGCATCCAGAGAACTATCACTTTCCTTGGCGACTTCAACATCCTGGGTAGAAACTGACGCAGAGGTGTTTTCAGCAACACCCCTTGCACGTGCAGGATTGAGAAATGAAAACCCACCAAATAAAAACATAATTGAGTTGCCTAAACGGAAAAAAATGTAGCTTTGCCATATCCAATCTAAAATCATCGACATAGTAGAACAACATAAAAGAGTAGCAAATGCACTAGAGAAAGCATAAAGTTGGAAAACAAATGACCAAGATCGGGCTTGAACACACGAATTTCAACAGCATGTTTCCTCACAACCCAAAAGGGCTCTTCCAGACAACTAAACCTTGCACAGTACAATGAACTTCTGCCAGATAGGGCTACTCCTAATACTCTATGCATTTTTTGAAGCCAACGGAGAAGCATAAGCACAGTGGTCGGTCGGATGGCACCCTAACGTAGTCTCAAGACATATTCTACTCTTAGCCCTTAACGAAGACAATTTTGAATGGGTTTTCATTCATCTTAGCAGTAAATCTGTAATGGTCTAGAGTGTGTAGATGCACATTTGCAAGCTACCCACAGGGAATATCCAGTTATATATCAAATTGGACCCCAAAAATAAATTTCTGCAGATGTTCGCTAGGGTACCTGCAAAGAGCTTATCGTCAGAATCTAAAAACCTCACCTTTTTTGGATTTTCGAGGAAAAAACCCTAGCAATAAGCCCCTGAAAAAAGGCTTGGACAAAATGCAGGCTGCTAAAACCACTTTCATAAAAATATCCTACAATACAAGAAGAAGCAGAGGTCGTGCATCATCAGTGTACCTGCACATCACCGATACTAGAACACAATAAGAAAACAGAATCTTTAAAAAAAGAGGGGATGTTCAGGTGTGCCATGCCACAAAACCTTTCCAAATAGAGAGGCTGTCACGTGTGCCATGTGACAATTTAAAAACAACATCTATGTGAATATACAAAAATTATGGGAGCGATGGTGGGAAACAAGGGTATGACTGAGAGATGAGAAAATGCCAACGAGAAGACGATGAAGAACCCTACAATAAGTAGCAAACTTCCAAACAAATTAGCAGCCCACGACAGGTAAATTCATGCAGGAAGAAGCCCCTCCTTTGCATGAGACCAAAGAAAAGAAACAAGCATACCGCTGAGAGATGAGAAAGCGTTGACGAGAAGCCAACGAAAAGCCCTGCAATAAGTAGCGATCACTCAAACAACGTAGTGACTCAAAAATGCATGTGATGCATGCAACGCATGGATGCTCGTCTTGCATAAGAATCCCGATGCAATACTTGGATCTATAGCATTAGTGTCATGAGAGAGAAAACAATGCTCATTTTATCCAAAACAAGAACAAATCTATCTATAAGAACTAAGAAACACCATCTTGTCCGATACAGCTTATTAATTGAAACAAACCCAGTAATGCACATCCCCCTTCCTTTTTTTTGAAGGATGACAAACTTTAGTCACCAATCAAAAAATCGTAACAAAGTCGTATTTAATTAAAGTGGGACTCATTCCATTCCCATTTTTTTTCGGAACCCTGTTAATTTACATGAAAAAGAGCACCCCAAGCCGAAAACTATCCTTAATTCGATTTTTTTGTCTAGAACTCACGATCGAAGCTTTCCTAAAGTTTTCCACGATTAGCGAGTCGAGAACAAGAACAATGCAAAGCTGAAACAAAGGAAATTCATTAAAGATTGAAATCAAAGTTCTAGATTGAAACCAAAGTTTACAATGGTTGAAGATACCATGATGGTCCGGGCCGACACAAATATTACATCATCTTCACCTGAGACCACCACCCACGGGAACAACATACTGAGAGCAAGGTCTCGAAATGCGTTCCAAGCCACAAGAGCAACTTGAAGAGAATAGAAATCTGAACACGCTTAGCCCGACATGGCTCCCCGATCATGTCCTTTCATTCGCGATTTGTCTTGGGAAAGGCAAAATCAAGTTAGTGCAAGTGATGCTACGAAAGCATAATACAAATAAGAGAACAACCGGGTTCTAAGGGCCATTTTCAAGAATGTAGGTATTTATTTAGTCGAGAAAGGCCCTCTCGATGTAGCTTAGAGCCCAAAACAAAAAAACAAGGAAAAAAATTCCTTCTGATTTTTTCTAAGTAGGCAAAAAAAAAAAAAAAAAATTTTTTGAGGGCCGTTCGGTTTCCTTGAGTCGAGAAAGACCCTCAAGGCCCTTTCTAATGCCCTTTCGACTCAAGAAATGAGGAAGCTCTTTAACGTCGAGTAAAAAAATTTTTTTTTTCTTTTTTAACTAGGAAAAAAAAGTTTTTTTCAAGAAATTTTTTAAGGCCCCTTTCTCGATTCGTGGGTCGAGAAAAGCATCCGAGAGTAAAAAAACGCAGCTTTTGGGGGTTGAGAAAGGAAGCTCGAAGTGAAAAACGAGTTCGAGGTCGAGAAACACTGATCTCGAGGACCTTCGATTCTTCATAAGTCGAAAGGCAGACTCAAAGGAAAAACGCAGGTTTTTAAGGGTTAGAAGGCCTTTTCGACTTCGCGAGTCGAGAAAGGCAACTCAAAGTGAAAACGCAGGTTTTAGGGTTAGAAGGCCTTTCATTTCAATCGGTCGAAGAAAGGCGCGACTCAAATAAAAAAAAACGCAGGTTTTAAGGGTTAGAAGGCCTTTCGACTCGCGAGTCGAGAAAGGCAGCTCAAAGCTTAAAAAACGCAGGTTTTAGGGGTCAAAAGACCTTTTCGACTCTTGAGTCGAAAGGCGCTTCAAAGCGAAAAAACGAGGTTTGAGGGTCTTTCTCAACTCATGAAGTCGAGAAAGGCGGTTCTAAGGCCCTTCAAAGTAAAAAATATAGGTCTGAGTGGAAAAAACATAGTTCTAAGGCCCTTCAAAATAAAAAAAAACGCAGGTCTAAGGCCCTTCAAGATGAAAACACAAGTCTAAGGCCATTTGGAGTGAAAAACACAACAAGTCCGAGAAGGTCGAAAATGAATAACCTTCAAACATCATATCATATTACTATACCTTTGTTCACATGTGATCAAACATACAACAAATGTGGCTTAACCTACTTTGCCTACTTGTCTCCCTTTTTTAATATGTCAATGTTTATCTATAGCTTTATTCAAAGATAGCTTTCTTAAATGAAACAGTATATACTATGTATTTTCTAATAAGACAATATCCTATACTATGTATTTTTCAATAAACACAATATCCTATGTATTTTCTATGAAAAATACCCTCCCCATAAATTTCCTATGTATTTTCCAGTAATGCCTAATGCACATGTAAATAGCAACATATGCATGCACCTATAATACACATTATAACTTAAAAATAATTTACCCTTATAACTAATAATAATGCACCTTATAAATATACTTACCCTTATAACTAATAATAATGCACCATATAAATATTATGCCCACGTGACTTATTTTCAAGACTCACTTTACTCTACTCTACGGGACTTATTTTCAAGACTCTTATACCCCGCCTTTTTTTCCCCCCAATATTTGAATTTTGAAATTTGGTACACACCTTTGTGCCGCAGATGCTTTTTGTACCACCGCAGATCTGCAACCAAGAGGAAGTGCAAGTAACACAAGAGGATGATGGAATTTAGCCAGATTTTCGAGCTATGGCAATAAGATAAGCGGTGATACGGGAAATCCTCCATTTATTTCAAATCCGCCTCCACGAGGTGAGAGATGCTTCCCCTTGCATTTCTTGGAGCCAAAGATGAAGATGCCGAAGATGGAGATGCTCTGGACGATTCTGCTCTGGCTTGTGCCCTTTCCTTGTAGATTTATTCCTGTCGGATTGGCCCAAAATAGGCAAAAAATGACCCAGATGTAGCCGATTTAGAAGATATAATAGAAGCTGAGAAGCGGTTATTGGTCCGGGGCTTGCAAAGATGGAGTTACAAAATAAAATGCAAATACAGGACTATAACCCTAGCAGACAAAATGATCCAACTGAGGACAACGACCTCACTATGTAGAGGATTGAATCGACCTCACTATGTAGAGGATTGAATTTGAAGGTAAACTTCCCAAATCAATATTTTCTTTGCTTGATCAAGAGAAGAATAATTATAAGCCATGACAATTTTATTCCTCCGTCTCTCCATTTTGAGTATTATTCATTGCCCAAACCTATCTATTTGAGTAAAGGTGACATCCATGGAGGAGTTCCATGTCGTAAGCACACCCATCTTAGATGCATCAACAGCAGACGCCAAGACATTATAGTCATGTCCAAACACATTCGCTACTTGTACATCACCTTGGCGACATTTATGCTCCTGAAGGTAGCAAAAGGTAGTAGAAAGCTTAGATAGGTAGAGAGATAACCTGCTACTTTTACTTGGGGAAGAAGTCATTCCCCTCACATTTCAGGGCAAAAGGTTCATATGCCATAAATATTATGTTCCACCTCCATAGAGCCAGCATCAACTACGTCCATCTCGCAGGATTCTGAAGGAAGGTTAGCCCATCTCATCCTGGAAATTCGCAAAAGGGGCCTCCTCTCCTCTTTGAAGGGAGGTTAATCCATCTTGTGAGGTAGAGCCTCCTTTCTGGTCTACCCCTTATTATTTTGTTGAGTAACTGACAAGAGAGAGCCTCTTCTCTACTCCACCCTTCCATGCAAATTCTCAGACTCGTTCATAATATCAGAGGCACCCTGACTAGCATTAATACGAGCAATTGGCTTTTATACTAGTTTGGGATAGTTTGAAAATTAGCAATCGCTTGTACCCATTTATGCCAGTGTCTCGGGGATGCCCCATAGGCACATTCAAGGATCGAGTATTTGAGCAGTCTTTCATGGGCCCATTACAGATTGTGATCATCCTTGGATTGTACTTGTATGCACATATGCTCCTGCACATATGCTCCTGCACATTCCATCTGGAGAACCAAGTAGCTCATTTTTGGGTTGCCCCTAGGGGGGCAAACCCTTGTTTAAGTGGGTTTGTGGCATATCCTAAGTATATGCTGGAATATACCGAGGATATTCTCGCGATCGCTAAAACTGTTTGTTGCCTCAGAACCGGCGGTTTTCGCATGTTTGGATCGCCCGATCTTCCAACCGGTAACGGGTAACCGATTGAGTTGGGGTGAGGAGGTGCAATTCAAAACCCATCCTAATATCGACAAGGACTTATATTCTAGAGAAAATATACTTGCAACCGAAAGATCCAAGCGCACCTTTCCCAACCGGTTCAAAGATCTGTTATCTTAAAGTGGCCCATGCAGAGCAAGGAGGAATCGTTTGTGCCTTTGACCGTAAGTAAATGCAACCTCCTATTCATGCATGAGTTTTCAATGCCCATGCGAGCCCATAGTTGTTCCTATATAGGCTAGTGTCCGACACTTTAAACCGCCATTTCCATATCGCTTAACTGATGGCCTTCGGTTCTGGTGGCAATGTTATGTTAACATTGAATATGAAGCTTTACAAAGATTTGAGCTACATAATGTTGTGATTTCAATACCTTTGCCTCGCTGGCGAGACCCGCCAACAAAGTGAGTCGTGGATGGTATTTGGAGGTAATACTTCGTGTCTTTATGTTCAGATTTTGTAATTTGCCTTCAGATATGGGTTCTGCAACCATTTTCCATTAACAGGTATGATGCCGGAAAGGCAATATTGGAATGCTCAATTGACCTTATTGATAGTACCAACGTAACGTAAGCCATTTCAGCTTTGGGCATCGAAAGCATCCGTATGGCAAAAAAAATTGGCGCCCCCATCCCAGTAAGCGAGCAACATAACGTAATACACATGTTTGATTGATGAAGAGTGTTTTAGGGCTGCGGGTTATGCACGCTTGCGGGGTATGGTTTGTTTCTAGAGATCTTGCTTACCGGTGGCATATGAGTGCACAAAACAACAAGATTTGGACTTAGGCAGACGCGTGCAAAAGTCCATAATGGCCCATGATGGATGGATTCTATTGTCGCATTGACTCGATCACTTTGTACGTCTTTTTTCCTTCTCTGAAAATTTAGTTGAAGCAAACAAAGCATTTAGCAGGACTAGCAAACCAGCTTTGTATACATGGAGTGCAATTATTGCAGCCCATGCTAAATCCGCAAAGGTGAGATGGCACTAGAGTTCTATAACACAATGGAATATGAGAGCATCAATCTAGATAAGTTTACATATTCAAGCATTTTGAAAGCATGTGGCAACGTGGGAGCTATTGAGCAAAGGCAGAACAAATCCATGACCATATCACTAAAGTAGGACTCCACCGATATTGTTCATATCACTAAAGTAGGACTCACCGATATTGTTGTGGGCACGGCTACCGGTTGATAAGTATGCTAAATCGATGATCTAGAAGAGGCACGGAAGGATTTTTGACCAGTTAAAACATCCAGATTTGGTGGCATTTAGCTCAATGATTACGGGATATATCCAAAGATGACAAAGCCACACTTGCTCTTGAATGCTTTGATATGATGATTCGAAGGGGTTAAAACCTAATGAGATTATGTTTGCAATCATTTTGAAGGCTTGTAGCAAAGATAGATATTAGAAGCATTCATGGGCGATCCTTAGGGCTGGAATTCATTCTAGAATTGTAGGAAGTGTGCTAGTTGATATGTATGCCTAATGTGGTAGCTTGGAAGAACCCCGTGAAATCTTTGACCAGCTACCGATAGAGATGTTGTAACATGGGGAGCAATGATTTCCGGATATGCTCAAAGATGGAGAAGGACTTATTGCTCTGATTTGTTTGAGAGGATGCAGCTTGAGCATATAAAACCCGACAAGGCTATATTTCTAAGCCGCCTTAAAGGCTTGTGTCAAAGATCGTAGCGATAGAAAAGGCAAAAGGTGTTCATAAGCAAATTATTGAGAATGGTTTTCAATGCGATATTGTTGTGGGAAATACCATTGTTGATATGTATGTAAAATGTGGAAAGTTTGATGATGCATGCGAGGTCTTTAATGGGTTGCCAAATAGAGACATAGTCACATGGGGAGCAATTATTACAGGGATACCAAAGGGGAAAGTTGAAGAGGCCAAACAGTGTCTTGAGGATATGCAACTACATGGCATCAAACCCGATGAAGTAGTATTTGCTACAATTCTTTTCGCCGCAATCATGCCGGTTTAGTTGATATGGGCTTTAAGTTCTTCAAGGCTATGACAGAGATCATTTCCCGGTGCTTGATGATCGCCATTACAACCGTATGGTTGACCTTCTTGGCCGTGCGGTGATATTTAGATGAAGCGTAAAGTCTTTTGCAACTTATGGAGCCCATCTTTAATGGTCGGACAGCTTTTTACTTGCTGCCGCAAAACATACCTGCAATGTGGACATTGCAAGACGATCTTTGACCAAGTTGCCAACTTGAATTTCCATCATGCCTCCGCGATATGTGCTTATGTCGTATATTTTAGGTATATTTTCCGATGCTCACATGTGGAAGGATGCCGCAAGAATAGAAGGGTTCAAAAGCGTGTAGGTGCATGGAAGAGACCCGCAAAGGCATGGATTGAACTAAATGAGGCAGTCCATGAATTCATTGTTGGGGACAAGAGCCACCCGAAAGTGAAGAGATCTATGCAATGCTAAAAAATTTAAGTGATCGAATGAAGGAGAGTGGTTATGCACCAAAAGTGGACTTGGTGCCGCAACAAATGTCGCACTGTGACAAGGAGGATGCCTTATGTGGGCACCGTGAAAAACCTGGGTCAGTAGCATTTGGGCTTATCAAGACACCTCCAGGGCGCTTATTCAAGAAAGAAAAATCTCCGCCTGTGTAGATCGCCATAGTGCAACCAAGATCATTTCTAAAATTGAAAAAGCGAGACATTATAATAAGGGATGGTTACCGTGATGCACCACTTCAAGGATGGATCCCGCTCATGTGAGGATTATCACCGATGTTATTGCATGGCCCTTGTTAGAAGTTCTTTGATCTTGTAACATATACTTTAGTATGTAGGCATTTGTGAAGGAAAAGAGAGTCATACAATTAATATCATTACTTTTCTCGCCATTCAGAATTTCTCAAAACCGCTTTGAAAGATTATAACTTGAATATGACATCTCGGGTAATGGAAGGCATAGCTTAATAAAGCTACGTGATTTGTAGATCGATGATCTAAGGGTCTGTTCCATATGGGGACACTTAGGCCCGCTAAAACCTAAGAAGCCCTAACATTTTACAGCCCAGCTATGTTAGATATTGCAAACTCTTCTCAAGTCATGCTTATGGAATCATAAACACTATATTTCGTAGAATGGGATAGGGAATTACAAATCCCTTTGTGGGTTAAGTATTCCCTTAACGTTCTCACGCTCATAAGATGCACATAGCTTGATATAAGCCAAGAGATGGCGCTAGAATATTGCATGAAACTCGAGCTAGAAGTATAGATTTAGAGAAGATCCAATTGGTAGAGATTAAGAATAGAAAGAAACGGTGTGCCGCATTCTTTCAATTTTACAAGTCTAGAATGCGACTCACCAAGTGAAAAATGTCGTGACACTTTCTTGCTCTGCCTTCCCTCCTTTCTTGGTTCAAAACATATTTCTTGCACTCTTCCTTGAAGTCAACACTTAATTTTTATTACTTATGGCACGGTGAGGAAGAAGAGATTACTATTCTATCGCCTCCTTCGCTTTGAAAAGTGAATCGGTTCACCCCATGTATAGAAAAGTGCATGCGTTCTAGGGTATTTGACTTAAGGTTTTGTTCCCAATATTAATTGCCAACATTAATCAATTTGATATATAATGGTGATAATAAGATTATGCCATGATGATATATACTTATTTTGCAAATATAAACTTTATATATTGAAAAATAATATTAAATTATATAGGGTATAAATGCATGGCTAGCCAAAAGTGTTCTTTTTTTGTTGCCCCTAGGGGCAAACCCTTGCTTAAGTGAGGTATATATAATGGAATATACCGAGGATATTCTCGGGCATCGCTCCAAACCGTTTGTTGCCAGAAACGGGCGGTTTCGCATGTTCGGATCGCCGATGTTCCAACCGGGTAACGGCGTAACCGGCTCCAACTGATCCGCTGCGCGGCTTCATGCAAGTCCTCCTCAAATATTACTAATCGGTTAAGAATCAACTCCTACAAGGTGGCCATTTCATCTTGGGCATCATAGCATCCGTATGGCAAAAACAATTGGCGCCCCCATCCACAAGTAAGCAATATAACGTAATACACATGTTTGATTGATGAAGAGTATTTTTAGGTCAGCAGGATGAAGCGCCAACGTAAAACCCCCGAAATGTCATAGACTTGCTTAATCCGTAAGAATTGTTTTTCCTCAGAGAGACAATTCATTGTTATATGGCGTAACATATATTGTCAAGTATGGTCCTAGCTATTGCTTTTATAAGGTTTAGCTATTAAATTTCCTTTTAAACAGGGGCTAAAAGGCGGATGAAGAGGAGCTTCAACTTTAGAAACCACTTATTTTTTCACAGTGCAACCCCGAGTTTTGCCCGATCTTAAGAAAGTAAAAGAGATTGAGGCATTGGATATTTATCCGTAAGCCATTTTTTTCTAGAAATTCTTATTCATTGAAAAGCCGCTTTGGTTTGATAGATTACAACATTTATTGAAGTGTGCATAATTATCCGAAGTTATGTACCTCCATTTTTATTTGAATTTTTGGTTGCAATCGCATAGAGTGATGCTCTACTTTGGCTTAATTCTTTTACTACGAAAGCATGAATGAGCTTTTGAATTATTTCTTGATGGCCATGACTAAGGGCCTCAAGGCAATATATGTTCCACAAGATGTCAAAACATGCACGCCCCTTTATTGATGGACCTGGTCCGATGCGAGACAAGTTGATGATGCAAAATCTTTACTACAAAAAGATGGCTCGAGAGAAGTTATCACCCAAATATCATAACATTCAACTCATTCCTGAAGGGCCTATGTAAAGTTGGAAAGTTGGATGAAGTCAAGGCTTTTTTTCGAGGTTATTGCTTCAAATAAGTTGCATCCCAATGTTGTGAGCTATAACACTTCTATAATACTCTCTTTCTTGCTCTTTGTGAGAATGAGATACAAAGGCAAAGATTAGATGTGTGTGAGCCGGATGGTTGAGAAAGGTTTTGCTCCTAGGGCTTTTTAACATTTAGGGACCTTGTTGACAAGCTTTGTAAAGTGAGAAAATTAGATGAGGCACACAAACCGCTATTTTAGGAGCTCGTGTTCCCAGTGTTGAGTTCCAAATGAGTTTTTGCAATACTTCTTCCATGCCGAGCACCAAATATTTCTTCAGGCCAATTCCCATAAAGTCATGGTATCAAGTATTCTATTGTCTAGAAATAGCAATTTGAATTGATTGTCAAAACATGACTTTGAGCTATGATTTAAGCCACTTCACCCTCCGGCCATAGAGGGCAACCCTCCGTGCGTAGCACCTTGTTTCTTCCAGCAAGCTTTGAGATGTTATGGATCCATGGCCATAATATAGATGAGGCTTGAGAGGCAAGTGTCGCCCATGGATGCGGTTAAAAAAATGACGGTTCTTGGTTGTGCCTTCCTCTGTAGCTAGAACAGCCATGAGAGAGGAACGCCCCCCCTCTCTCAGATTCCGGCATTGTTGCAGCATACCAAGACTTCCTACATGAATTGTTGGTGTTAGTCAAGGGTTTTGTTGGTTCTTTTGTTGATGTTTTCTTCGGGAGCAGTTTGTGGCGTTCTTTCCAAGGTATGTTGTTAAGCCACTAATGTGGCCATTCAACTTTATGCTTCTTATGGAGCATTTTGATTTCTACTTAGATAGATACAATGCTCTGAATTTTCGTCAGTCATTCTAAGAGATGCAAACGCTATATTTTCTTGGAGAAACACACCGAAATGGCAAATTGTGGCCTACAAGTTGGAGTAGAATCTTTGCAATCTTGGTAAGGGAAACAATTCCTGAATTTAGTATTATAGTTTTAATTCTCCAATTCTTTCTAGTAAATGGATTTTCCCTCTTCTCTTGCTAGTAGAAAGGTATAGGGGTTGATTCTTGAAAACGTAGCAAAATATCTTATCATTTTCTTTAGGTATATCAACAATATATGAGACCATTTAAGATTGACGAGCTAGGGATATATATGAGAAGCTTATATATCTTGAACCAGACTTTTTGGGAGAAGTTTGGCGGTCGGGCTTTGTGTCTAGCCAACCTCAGGCTGATCACAACAGGTGACAATGAAGCATCTTTTCTGGTCTCATACATTTGTTTTCAAAATTACTGGTTGCTTAATCTGTATTTCTGATCGGAATTTAGGAGTAGCGGCAGCTTCTTTTAACATTGTGGTAGAATGTTTATATTTTCTGCATCTCTTTTTATTCACCTCTATTCTTGCAAGAGGCTTTCTTATATGCATTCAGGGACTATTGAGATCTTTTGAAAAGTTGGTACTTGTCTCCTCTAGTACTCTTTTTATCTGGGAAGATGGTGATTTCACCTGTAGTACTAGTTAGATAGAAGAAGAGGTTGAGAGAGGCCTATGAGTACCAAAGATTCAGATAAGATATTTCATCTGTGTGGGATCCTATGTACTTAATTTTCTATTTGATCCACGAGGGATCTACATGATGTAATACTTCCATCTGATGAATAAAATATCTTCATTCTTTCAAAAAAAAAAAAATGTTGCCCATGCTGACCATCTTCTGAAAATAGACATGTCCAGTTGTGCTAGAGCTCAAATTTGTGAGGGTCGGGCAATCCTCCCCGCACATGTCCATTCTGCGGAGATTGCTTTTTTTCTTTTTCTTTTTATAGATGGGTTCTTAGCTTCATGTAGTAATCTCTTCCTTCTCTATAAGTTGGACTAAAGCTTCAACCATTTTTCTTGCTATTTAGGCTCAAGGCTTTGCATGTAGACAAGGACAACTAGTCCAAAGCTCAGTTTGTATTGCAATTAGATTAACAAATATCAAACTTTCCTCAAATGCAAGAAAGCCCAGTACACTGCAAAGCATAAGTGAGAAATGTTCTACCTCCTTATCATCATCTGAGAACAATTTAGAGAAATTATCTCTACTTTCTCCAGTGTTAATGGAAAACAAAAACTACTTCAAAGTGTTGTACACTTCTGCTTGTCAATAATGGCATGAAACCGGATCGCCACGGTCACAGAACAAGAACTGAAAGACGTGCTTGGAAGAGAGAGAAATGAGTTTTTGTTGGAGACTGCTTCACGTTTGTGTTCATAGCTTGAGCTACCAACCTCAGATGTTAGTGTTTTTTAGCTCCTTGGAAAGCTGATTCAGAGCTCTTTCCAATGGTGAGATTGTACGTTTTAGATTCTGGATGATAGCCATTTTAGCCCTGATAGATTTCGGCCCTTTTGGAAGGAACGACTTCGACATTCAAATTCCTATAGAAACTACTATGGTTATGTAGGGTACAAATTTGGCATTGCATGTTAACCCTCTGGCTCCTAGTGAGGGTGTATTCAAAGAAGGTGATTTTCCTGTACTCACTCCCCATGCTAATGCATCGAATAGTACAAGTGTTTTAGTAGGGTGGTGCTTCTGTATACGGTGCCTCAACGCCCCATGTTGCCAATTCTAATATCAGCCTCGACTGTCCTTGGAGGTCCTCAAATTCTGGAGCAAATGCTAACAAGGATTGTTTTATTGATTGGATCAAGAAGGACTTGTCGTCAGCTGCTTCTGTTGTTCGTATTGCTACTGCTATTTATATGATGATCAAGATAATAAAAAAGGTCTCAATCATTTCTCAGGTGAGTTGCAGGCAAATGAGACTTAGTTAGAGTTCCACTTACCTTCTATTGATGTTTTCTATTAGCCTAATATGTGCAAGGATACTTTTCAAGCATCTGGGTACATGTGGTTGAAATTAATCATGATTTACACAAGAAATGTCAGTGTGGTTGGCCAATATACTGGAGCATTTCTCGATGCCAAAAAGTTGTTTACTAGTTGACTGGCCATCTTCGGAGAATAGGTTTACCACCTTCCAGCATCGAGTAGCTCCAGCAGGGGCTGCCATGGCTGGCACTCATCTGGGCCATTCTATTATTGATGGAACTAAAATTTGTGTCTCTCTACCTTATAATTGTGGTCTTCCTGACTGTATGGTTGTAAAAGGTGGTCCTATCTTTCTGAAGTTTTCCATGCAGTTGCTCAATGGCACTCAACATTCTGATTTATTTCGACAATTTGCTCTATTTGCAAACTTTCGCGCTAAGAGAGATCATTCTGCAATGGTCCCTTCTTTCTCTATGTCTCCTACCTCTGTTGTTTCTCTTTCACCTTTGTTGTCCCATTTGCTAATGCTTCTATGTCTTTTGTTGCCATTCCATTTGCCCAACCCCCATCTCCATTTATGTCTGATGCTAAAGCCTGTATCTCGCATAAGATTGTGTATACTCCTATCTTTGATGAGGATGCTGGGGACAAATTACAAAAGATCAAGGAGATGCAAGAGCAGCATGAAAGTAATCAAGGGCATCGTGAAAATGCTCAAGAGAGATGGCAAAAAGTTACTACAACCCATTTACATAATATCACATAGCCCATAATGTTCCCATAGGCCCATTGGTCTCCGCGGACGATAAACATTAATTCAATTCAATTTGGGAGCCCATGTAGTCTAAATACAATGCACATTTGATTACTTTGTATTAAAATCCAAAGTTTTCTCAACCTTTGCAACATTATGTTCACTTCATTATTATTTTCATTTCGAAGGCAATCGATAAGTGGTAGTTTCATCTTTTGGTGCCTCATTATTCATTTATTGAGGTGCTAAGAGCTCATTAACTAGCAAGTTACTCATTTATTGAGGTGTTAGAGACATAAAAAGCAAGAATTCTACATTCCATTCAATGATTGGAGATGAAATGCAGTCGACCCTATAATTGTAAAAGAACAAAATTTTGTAGACAACATAGAAGAAGGAAGGAAGGAAGGAAGAGACTTTTAACGTCCACGGAGCCCAATCGGGCTATGGGACCAGAACAAACAAAGGGGGCGGAAGCCCCAACAGAACCGTGGGCCGAAGCCCAAGCAAAAACCAATCAAAACATGGGGACGAAGCCCCGTTACAACAAAACATGGGGACAAAGCCCCGTTATCACTCAAAAGGGCTAGACCAAGACTGCCCAGGGATCAGTTGGCCATTGATCCCTAATGATAGCTCGACCGCCTCTGTACACTGCCCATTTCTGCTGCAGGCGGGCCTCACGGACCCGGCACAATTCCTCTTTCCGCTGCGGCAGAGCTGCACCGAGTCAAATCTTCCGCGACCGAAGGTGGTCCCCTTCAAATGATTGCCATGTCGCAAGACGTGCGTACTGGAAAGAGCATTTTGAAAGCAAACCAAGAGATGATGGGGCGGCGGTCGGGACGTCCGCCCCACCGGTATCTTGAAAAGGATGCCGCCGGCATGGATGTGCATCTCCGAGCAAAAAAAGAGGCTCGTGGGGGTCAAATCACCCGCCTCCGCAAGGCCCACAATGCCAGAGAAAGGGTCGGTGGAGTGAGTCAGGCCGCATCAAAGACGGGCCGGGACCCTCAGCTGTACGGACAAGGGGCGCAAATCCTCCTGGAGGAGGCTGGCGCATGGAGACCGGTCGGGCACGGTCATAGGCGCATTCACTCGCCGCGTGCATGGGAGGGCCTCAGAGTCAGCTGTTGGTGACCCACCACTGAACGGCCGGGCCAGGCCCCTACGCACCGTGAAAGCAATTCTAGTAATCGACCAGCCGCCACGCTGCTGGCAATCGGGCGCACGCCTCGCGAGAGTGGCGCTGGCACGACCGCGGTGGATCCCATCAAGTACCCCCGAGGCAAGCATCGAGCCGAGCATCAAGGATGTCCAAAGTCGCAGCCTAAAGAGGCATCGGACCGGTGGTGCCGAAAAGAGGGCGCCGGGGCCCAAATGATGGGGTTTGTCCAAGGTAGGGGCGCAATCGTGGGGTCATAGGGCGGGGCGGGGACTGGCTCGAGCGGCCGAATGAAATTCTTCTCCTTACGGTCTCCCGCCATATGTTTGATCTTGCGGGCCATGCCGAGAACAAGGCAACGTTAAAGGGTCCAAGGTTGGACGGGTCTCTGGCTGCCTAGAAGGTGCTTAGAATCCAATTTGGGGACTCGTAAAGCGGTGCGTGAGCACCTTTTGGGCGTTTGGGGTTTTCGGGGCTAGAGAGAGATTGTAAACCCTAGAGAGAGAAAGCCAGAAAGGGGCAAATCAAGGGGGTCTATGCAAGGGCAGTGAGGGCGCGATGCTGAGAGCAATAGTGGGACCCAAAACAGTCTAAAACAATTCAAAGCAATCCAAAACTTGGTACCTACGGCCGATGCTGTGGATGGAAATCTTGGCTGGTCCAGCTCCGATTCTGGATCTTGATGCTAACTCTCTGGTACGGAGTTACATGAGCATGGCCTCAAGGGCTTCAGAGCTTAGGCGCACAGGGCGGAGGGAGAGTGAAAGAACTATCTGCTCGAGGAAGGAACTATAACAATATCTCTAATACTTGTATATCCCCGACAAGTGCATGTACATGGGCTAGCATACCTAGATAGCAATATAATATAGATTCTCAAGCTACTAGTATTTAGAAAAATAAAACCTAAGCTACATTCTTTAAACTGTTAGTGCACACAATGTTAAAATATATAGCGATAGTGGAATACGCCTGATTTTTCGTTGTACGTTATTTGTTCAAGAATGGTATGAACATGAAAGATAATATGAAAGAAACCATGCTGAAATCATCTGGTTTTCTAATTGAGATATTCCTTTTTATATTGTGTATTCAGTGCGCCTTTTTGTCATAGTAAAATGGTTGGTTTTTTTTTTTTTTTTAATATTATTCATGTGATTGACAAGCCAGCATATAATTCCCACTTGTTGATTTTATAGTGGTGCCATTTGTGATTATGAGATTATTTATTTCTGGATGAGACATCGAAAGGCCATGGGGAGGTGCATTCCTATTTAAGCTCAGAAGTGTAAGTTAAATTTGCTTACTGCTTTTTAAGAATGAAAAGAATACACGATTATATCCATCATAACCGGTTTGGTTTTTGGACGTTTGCTAAGTTGTGAGCCAAGAAAAGGCTGCTAGCAACTAGCTTATGATGGTTATTTAAAAAATAGCAATTAGAATCAAACATAATTTGCCAATGTGGCTCTAAACACCACACTTACTACTTATTTAACATGTTGGGGCAAAAGCGAAGGGTCCAGTAGTGTAGAACTTGATATGACGATACGTGGTGGCATACTCAACCTTGGAATTAATGCCATGTCGAACGGGGACCTTATAAGTGGCATCATCAGAAGAAATGGCGTAACCCCAGCAATGTTGAGGTTGAAGGGGACCAGTTGGGATTTGAAAGTAGCCATTGGAGTCGGTGTAAGCCTCTTTATAGATCTTCCCACAAGTGATGCCAACAAATGCATCTATACAAAAGACGAACCATGGTGAGGAAGCCACATTAAGCAAAATACATGGAAAGGGTTTTTTAGGAAGCTAGAAAGACAAAAAAAAAAGCTATTCAAAGGTTTAAAGGGAGCTTACGTTCCAAGTGCTTAACCCATTTGCCATGGCAGTCTTGGGCATACACATAGCCATGGACGTAGTTGTAATGGTCGTGGGCTTGGGCCACCATAGCCAGGCCAAGGAATACAAAAAATACAGCAAGTTTTGAGCCTGCCATTTTCGGACTGTTTTTGGGTCGATGCTAACAGAAAATCCTGCTCGGATGGTTTGGAAGAATTCCAAGGCATGTATTTATAAATCTGCTCCATCGTGGCCGATCATCTGGCACATCCGATCGTGTATGGTCCAGAATCTGGCACCGAAAACAAAACAGAAATTATATATTATTCAACCACTAATTAAACACGATTAACCGAATATCTAAGCCACATTGTGCTGAATACATAGCCTAACAGATGTATCCCTGCAAAATTAGAACTTGTAAGTTTTGCAGTTAAAGAGCAGATTGCACCGGAATCAAAGAATCCAGTCAAACGTCAAAGTCAACAGCCGGGCATTATTTGAAGTCAAATGCCTTAAACGAGGGAATTCGGCATTTGGCTATAAATTTCATTGCCTGCTCTTCATGCCCTGCAGTCAGATATTTACATTATCAAAAGGTTTACAACTTTCAAGAGCATATAAAAGTACTTGGTGTGGGCTTTAATTTGAAAAAGCCCTCTCTTGCAAAATTGAGGAACATATAGCCATATCTTACTACCACCATGTATGCATGTGATACATATTGGATTACTCAAAACTTATTCTGCCTTTGCCACAAAGCCTAGCAGTCAAAGCCATATATCTACTCAGGGATGTGGTTAACCCGGACACACGTCCAGGTTAACCACTCTTCTGTCCAAGCTAACCACTCTTTTGTCTAAGCTAACCCCATTGTTTTTTGGCCTGGATAACCACGCGGTGAACTGAGCGCGAGATTGTGTTTTGGCATCATCGGCTCCTTCAACGGTTTAGTCTGGTTCAAACACCATTGAAATCACCTCGCCAGCCTTTAAGAACCTCATTCTATCAAGAGAGCAGGAGATTTGAGCACTGATCAAGCAAGATCAGTGAAAAAACATGCAAAAATCGTTGTGTTTTGAGCTTGAAACTGAGCAGCAGTGGTTAATGCGGACATGTGTCCGGGTTAACCACATCCCGGAGTAGATTTATGGCCATCCTTAAACTTGGAGCAAATAAATCCAAGAACAGCTTGCATCAGAGGATTATCTACATAAGATTATCACGATAACCTCTTGAATTGCATCTGGTCGTTGATGTTGTATTGATTACAGGTCCTGCAGCTAAACTTCTCCAAGGGGTCAATCCTTCTCCTCTCGCAGATTACCCAGATAACTCGTTTGGCCTCCCAAGTTATCAGGCATAACCTGCTCGAGAGGAGGATTAACTAAAGTCAAATCAAGGGGAGGAATAATTAGGCTTAAATTGCTAATTTAAAGCGCTGGAGTGGCTATTCCACCTAGAATTTTGACCAATCTGGGACATTGACAGGGGCAGGTTGGTGCAGAACTTGCCTTGATTCAAGAGTAGGAGACATCTTATGTATTAACATTGTGTTGATTGTTTCTAGCATAGTGGGATTCTCAGGTAATGAAGATATCTAGGTCTAAGAAGGATTCTTGCGATTGGTACATCAATATGCATTTTTCTTGTTGATTATGCCAGCATTTTTTAAATGCCTCAAACCCCTACTAGTCTTTATGACTAACCCCACGTGTTCATGGTAAGCAGATAGACATGAGGTTTGAATGTCGTGCAGTTGAGAGCCTCAACTGAGTTAGAAGCTTGAGGGATCTTTGTAAGCCTTAGCAAGGTCTTGTTATTGTTATGTAAACTTAACATTGTGTCTTAGAAAGTACAACATTGTCATTTATATAGCATGATATGTTATACATCTACATGAGTTGTTTTCTTATGTGTTCTTGGAATTAATTGGGAATAAGGAGTAGATGCTTTACTTTGGATATTTGGCTTAATAATGTTGTTGCATTGCGTTATTCAACATATGCATACTAACTTGTATAATGTTCATGCAATTCTTAATGGAAGCTTGGGTTACCTGGAGGGTTAACCCGATAGGCCCGTTACAAAAATCCATATGTTGTTTCCATAGTAACCTTTACTAATCCATATCATTCACAGTGGCTTTGAAAAAATGTATATTATAATCATCATGGGGAGATTGCTTCCAATTTGTGTTCAAAAATTTTTCCATTTTATTACAACATGCTATGAAACTTTAAATTTTAACGAGACCTTCATATATTGCCTTAAACTGTTTTAATGATCAAGCTATCTGACTATACTTGATAGAAGCTCTAGAACCAAATAATGCCATTTTCAAATGCGGCATGACAAAGGAGAAGATTACAAATCTTTCTTGCTTTTTCCCATTTCATTTGAAATTGGCACTTAAAATGGATCTTTTATAGGCAACCTCTATGTTTGAAGAGAAATTAGAAAGATGTTGGGTCCTCTTAGCAAGGAACTAGTTCTAATTTTGACATTAATATGACAGATGTCGAAGGATCTCTATGTGGACGATGATGATTATCTTCTATATTTCTCCACTTTAAATGTCGATAATCATTCTTCTTCTTCATGTCCTTCTCATTAATTTCTAAATCTTCTCGTGCTAGTCAGGAAACGGTAATGTGATAGCACCTTGTTTCTATATAATACACAACCAAAAGCACAACCCAACCTTGACCTTCCTATCTTTTCTCCCTCCAATACTCAACCCTCTGAACCACCAAACTTTTGCTTCGAGAGTACCCTACAACTAGTTTAAGTAGTATTTGACATAATGACCTAATCTCCTGATGGGCAACGTAGATATGTCAATTTTTTGTTATAGGTATGCAGGATTGCTTGTGCTTATCTCTTTCCTGTGGATTTCCCCCTTGCTCTTGTATTCCCGCCTTTATATATTAAAGGCTACGTTACCACTTCCACGTTCATCAGTTTCTCTCTGTAAACTAATCCAAATCTCAAGATATAAAGGTTAACGCTGGGCCAAAAAATACCAAAGCTAATATAACATATGATTTTGAAACAAAACAGTACCAAGATAGTAGGCCTAACAAATTATACATTCCAAACCATTGACAAACTGGACCCTGATTCCAACCTTGCTAGATAATAAATAGACTAAATTGAATAGAATAGAATAGAATAGAATAGAGTTTTATCAAAAATTTGGACCATTTCTGGATTTATGCGTGTCATCCTTGCGCAGGGCCATGTGAATCTTCTCTGTATAGGAGGTTATCCATTTTGTGTCCACACAATTTAAACTATAACTTATTTAAGAGACAAATGCTTTAACATAAGATTATCACCCTTCCATTATGTTTAATAATTTAATTAATGATAGAGGGCACCTTTGTGGTTAGTTTTTATACAATGTTAGAATTATCTTTGTTGTGAAAGTGTTTAACTGTGCAACTGAAATGCTTCTTTAGTTAAATAAGAAAATTTCTTTCCTTTTTTTAATAACACCAATAAAAAGTGCCCTTTATATTCAAAAGACACGAAAGATGAATTGGATGAAAGTCTTTCACGACTCAAGCTTGATTTCAAATAAAGAATCTGCTAGAACTATGAAAAGCAATATCTATTTTAGGTAGTTATCCTGGAATGCTCTTCATTCGCCATGGTAAAGATCTTTCTACCGCCAGAGGAGTCTAAATAAGTTAAGACTTTATCTGCAGCCTTGAACCCAGATAACAATGCCTTTCCAACTGCAAGTCCACCTACATGGTTACCTGCATAGACAATGGCAACTCGAGAAATCAAAACCAAAACCTACTATTAACAATAAATAACGTCCCCTGGAGCTGTCAGTCTTTCTATATGAAATCTAGTATGCAGGTTCTTGATGGATAACCTTGCGGCTCGACAAAAGACTTAAACGCTTTGTGCAGCCATGTCAAAATGTTTGTTAAATACATTTTTTGTCTAGAATGAGGAGTTTGGGTATAAATTAGGACGCCAATACCCAGTCAGCAGCTCGAAATTTTATTTTCATTAAAGGAAGTATCACAATAAGAATTGTCGCGGAAAGGTAGGTCCGTTATCCTCATACATTGAACAAGTTGAAACACCAGTAACAGAAGAATAGACGCACCAGCATAGTGGAATCCAGGAAGGTCATTCTCCAGTTTTTGAAAAGAAGATAACACGTTATCATATCCTAAATTGTAACGAGGGAACGCCTTATCCCAATATGCATGTCTGCAAGGAACATATTAACAACCTCATATCGTTTAATTAGTCAGAATTATATACGAAAAAATGCAAGCTCCCTAGGAATAGAGTAAAACAGAATGTTAAACGTATTTTAGATGAATAACATAAAGCCTGAATACAATAAGTTCTTCATAGAGTGTTTTGATGACTGCCTGTTGTTTTGCATGATAAGTCAACATCCTTTTATTCAACAATAACAAACAAGTTATGGAGCCAGCTGCTTTGTTCTCTGTCTCCTTGCTGGCAGAGTTCGTCAGACAGATACAAACATGTTAAGGTGGAAACATAATCTAACATTATTGTGATCCATTGATGAATGGAATGTTCAAACATGATTCCAAAGCATTCGAAATTGTGCATCTAGTTAGTAGCTTGGCACGTTCATTCCATGAATTAGAGCAAATCTAATTTTGGGTTTTGCTGGAAACAGCTGCACAAGTGCCAGTACATAGAAGCATCCAAATGATCTAGTTAGTAACCACTTACGCCAAAAAAGTTGGTGTTCCCTCTACGCCAATAAGTTTATGAAGATCATGCATTGCAACATCTAGCAACTCTTCCCTATGAATAACAAAGGCAAAATCAGATAAAAACCCTCTCTATTTATGCAGATCTTCAACTGTAATAATCACCTTGAACGGGAGGCCAGTCCTGGATTTCTGCTGCCTCCAATAAATGTCGTAAAAAGGAATTCATTTGGTGAAGCTCTATCAGGGAACATAGATGATGAAAATAAGGTACCTGCAGCATATGAACAAGAGAGGGGACATCTTTGTAAGACCATGTCAAAGAGGTCATTAACAATTTACTATAGTAAGAATTTTAAATGCGCAGAATCCAGAATTTAGAAAAAATTACGGTATTTCACAGGAATTTGGAGTAAGCTATATTTGAAGCCAAGAGGCTATGAAAAAGATGTAGAGAAGCAAGTGTATGCAATGTGTAATATTCTGCAAGAGTCAGTCCTGACTATTGGCCTAGGTTTCAGCACCCCATAGCGCCTCCTTGCAAAGTCATAATACCCAAATCAATGTAAATTTTATCACTACAAAATGATCCTCAATGGGGAAAATACTTGCCCAAGGTTTGGAAACCATTTTTCTGCTCCTTTGAAGGAACCAGCACTCCAAATCCCTCCAATGGACGTTTTACATCAGCCTTCTTGAAGCAACTAATCAGAACAGAGATGGGCTCATATATTACCTGTAAAGTAAGAATGTTTTTTATTGTTTCTCAACTGTGCCATGTATCTTCCATGCTTATCCTACCTCGGGAAGAAATTCAAGTGAGTATTTCTTTCCATTTTCCACTATTGGCATGTCATGAAAGTCATGCAAGGGAGCCTGTTGCAGGACGTATCAGAGTTACTTTAAAAAGGAGTTCAATATTCTGGAAGGAAGCAAAAAAGAAGACTTACTGTCATAATTATTGCATCAAAGTGTTGGTCCAAAGGATTGGTCCTGTTTTCATTAACATTATCACGATAGGTGACCTTCCAATTGTTACGAAACGGATTGCCTTGCTGGTTACATTCTAATGCTATAACAGGGCAGTTAAGCTTAAACCTTTCGTTGCCAACTTTTTTAGCTAATGCAAGAGCAATAGTCTGCAATGACCATGTTGATAGACATTAATAAGTAAGGCGGACATAAAAGTCAAATTTGCCCAAGTTGGAAGTTGCAGATATCATCTAGATCAAAACCCAATGCCCTCCTTTCCAAGCTTTTCATTGGATGATCATAGGTTTTGAACACCTTTCTGGATATACTACCTGCAAACCTCCGATGAAAGAGAATGATCCATGTTCCCGCTTCCTTTCTGCCACGGAAGAAGCCCCTCTATCTTCCTTGGTTTTCCATTTCTTTGAAATGCTTTCAATGACCATACCAAGAATAAGTGATCCATGCCTGCAATAACCTTATTCCCTTAATATTTTCTGTTAAGCGCTTCACAACTGCTGAGTATTGAAAAGGTGATGTAAGAAAACATTGAAACATTGAAAGGAGTTAAATCTCTCTTTTTTTACTTCTAATCCAGTTGTCAATTTCAATTGCAAGATTTAAAAAAATAGTCTGATGTCCAGAACGCCATTACTTCGGTGGAAACTACAACAGGATTATGCAGGGAGTTTTAAGACGTCTCTTCAGTCTCCTACAAACTTGTCCAGAAGTGAACGATAAGAGCATAGAGATTATACAAAACAGTATTTAATAGGTACCTTTTTTATGTACTTCTATTTTGAGGTACCCTGATCTAGAAATGTTAAAAACTCAACCTTGACTACGCAGAGGCTTTTCGTGGGGAGTTTCAAAAACATTTTACTTATTCCATAATAAAACTGTCACAATGTATATAAGGAAAAATACCAAAATCTTCAAGCTCATTCATCTTCCTTATATAAAAAAAGAAAAATCATCATTGAGGGAATAGAAACATTAACGATACTCACTTCTTTTCCAAAGCCCATATATCAGGAAATGAATGCCGGAACTGAGGTAAAAGCCAGACAGTCAGTAATGACGACAATAATAAAATGAAACATGCATAACCATTTTAGCACAAGCACTTCGAAGCCTACAAGTTGCACTTCAAGAACATCTACTTATCGCATATGATTCTCTAGGGAGATCAGTATGCTCATATAAAGATTTCATATCACCTATTTTGTTAATATTGTGTAAAGGGAGAAACGAGATACTTCCATCTAGAATGTATGCATAACAGCAATCTTCCCAGATAGCAGCAGCATTAGTGTATATGAGGTGAAAATACCAGTCGCACCACATTTACTCAAATCATGCCTATTACTTATTCCAAACTTGGATTCAGCAGAGCCAGAATCATCCATGCTGCTACCAATGAAGGTGGCTTGGAGATCTGATCAACGCAAGAACCCCGCTCAAAATCACTGGCTTGGCTTTTGCTACCTTCAACATCAAAGTGGCATATAAGACCACAGTGCCTCAAATCGGGGTAGTACGACTTATTATATTGTGGGACAAACTCTTTTCTACAAGATTTTGCAGTCATCTAGGGGGGTGATGACTCGAAGGATTTCCAACTGTTGGGTCGTTGGATTTGTAATTTGGAGAGTGAGGAATACGCGGAGGCAAGCTGGCACATAATAATTTAATTCATCTATCTGGATACTAAATACAAGGCTAGCCACCCTGATTAATTACAAACATGTGCAGAGATCAAAGATATATGCCAGTTACACTATAGGTAAGTCCCACATTTACATAGAGATGAATTTGCAAATTTTCTAACTCCAAGAGCCATATGATACAGGATGATGTGGACAAAACCATTCCAAACTACGACTACAGAAAACAGACATGCTCCACAGAAGACAGCAAATCCATTCAACAGCTCTCAGCACCTCCTATTGACATTCTTAATTTGAGAACAAATCAGACCATCCTATTAACCAAGCAAGAACCCAGCTACATTCCCAGAAACAACTGTCCTGTGCTACAAAGCATGGACCTATACTGATCTCAAAGGCATCAACAGGAAGGTGGCAGACACTCAGGAAGCTGAAGGAAATTGACCAGATTTTCTGAGGAATTGCTACTTTGTTATTTCCTTACGTCTTTCAATATCAATTAGGATTCTATGATTCTATTTCTAGTCCTATCAAATAAACCTTCACCATTTATTGCTTTTCAAAAGAGGTGGAGTGAAGAAACATAACATAAACCAAAAGAGAAACAAAAGAGGACAAACTTACTGAGATAGAACTGGCATCTGAACCACTTGTGCCAGCTATAAATGGATCAACAAGATAATCGACCATCTGTGATTTCCCAAGGACGTTACAATGTCCGATACATGTTAATTAGAAATGAATATTTACCTCATCTCCAAAGTGCCGTGCCATGAAGTCTTGAGCGCTGTTATAAACAATTTAAAGAACTCTTGCATCAAAAAGCACAATGCCACATGCAAGACCTTAAATTTTCAGCTTTGTGAGTAGCCTTTTACCTTTCGTCATCTTCATTGCCTAAAGACGAAGTCTTAGTTCTCCTAGGCTTCCACAAGAATGGCTCCAACAGTAATTGCATCTGAGTTGTCAAACAGGATTATGAATACATATGAACTGTCCAATGAGGCAGTGTTGGGCATGGAATGATAGGTCTATGAAGCAGAGATCCCAATTCATAGCATTGTGAAGCCCAATAGGGGCTAAGACATTATAGGAGGAAGTAATGGTATGAATTAAGGACGTGGGGGAAGCTTGTATGGTCTGGATCTTTGCCACGTTTGTATGGAAACACAGGTAAGAAGGAACAAGTAAATGACACTAGAAACATGCTTTTGGGAATAAAAAAAGACAGAATCAAAATAAATAAGAAAATCAATTGTTAAAATAAAGATGATTCAGGACCTTTAGACGGTGGTTTTTAATGTCATATGCTATATCTGCATTGTACTTACATCTGATCACCTCAAGCTTTACTTTTGTGCTTAATACAGCAATAAGAAGAATTAATATCAAATGTGCTTTACAAAAATACCTTTGCCTGAGCAGACAGAAGTTTGGTTGAAAATAAGGAGAATGGGCTTGACGGAAGCTGCATCGACAACATAAACTAATTTTATGAGTATATAATGTACAACTATCTTTGCGCTGCATAAGATACGTGAAACTGACAGGTTGGATCGTGGAAATCAAGAAATTTAATATTAAGTCTTTGACACCAACAATTACGCATCTTTGCTAGTTTAGCCAAGTATGAGATCCATATATGGATATGATGCTATCTCTAGTATTGTATAATATTTAGCATGCTACAGTGCTATTTATTATACTTGTTCATCAGAAACAGATTATACAATATCATGAATAACAAGTTACTACATATTTATATGGAATTTAACTCACATGAAGCTCGCTATTTAAGCACTATATATTCCCCGTTCTACTAAAGCAATGCAATGCACAGGCAGCAGCCACTTGAGCTAATTTATTTGGACGTCATACCAGAAGGAGCTCCTCCTTTAAAGCAAATTCGGGAAAATGCCACAAGAGAAAAGCTTAAGCAAATAAAATAAGTAAATAGGATAATGAGGCAGATAGTGTATTTAATTGGTATTCCATGCAAAAAACTCATCTTCCCAAAAAGTAGATTCACACTGCACCTTATTGTACTTAGTCTTGGCGCCATAGAAGCTGAGCTGTCTTTGAATGCACAGTGACTTTTTTTGTTACTCCACTATGCTCTAAATTTTACCCTACTATGAACAGCAAGAGGAAAAATGCAGCCTACGAGAGAGGGGACCGCAGAAGAAGTGAAAGATTCTCCACCCACCCATCAGCTTGGCACCGTCCTGATCAATTACGTCTGATCGACCAAGCTCCCCTCTGAGCTGAGAGCTATGAATGAGAGACACACCACAGAGTGATGATCCACAATCAAGATCCAGATGATCCCTCTCCTCAGACACACTTCCCTTACAGGGAAACTAGCTCTCCTTTCACCTTTGCACCAGACCCTTTTAAGCACAAAGGTAACTTGCCTTTGAGGTTTAACATGAAGTTATCTTATAAAACCTAATATCCATGGCATGGTCAGACCAGCTCTGAGTTGATCTGCCCCAACAATTCTGGGCTGTACCATGATCCAGAGTAGCGTAACAGACACCTACATGTACAGGAATGTTCGGCTGATTCATCTCCTACAGGATGCACAGGTACCACCTCAATCAGCATACAAGTGAACAATGTCAATAAGCAGCTGACAAATGTCACAACTATGCGGGGGGATCTTGCCAGGAGAGAAGGGAAGTTTATCCTTATGACTAGTTAGAGTACAGTTTCAGGAGAAGTGTTAGTGATTGAGAATTCATTTCTTCTTGTAGGCTCCGCAAGAGAAAGGGAGATCCGTAAAGAATATGAGTTTTTTTTTAATTCTAGCATTTGTATCATAGATGAGTGCCTATTATCAGACACACGTGTCCATTTTTGGGTAGCTTTCTTTCACTTGTTTCCTTCACTTTAACTCATCACAAATAGTTACAGTTTATCAACTTAGGAACGCCTAAGGAGAATAAGGAGAATAACCCGCTTACCATAATTGGATTCCCATCTCTTACAATATATCTCTTCTTCTGGTTCACAGGCTGCAAACATGATGCAGTATGTGAGAATCCATTTATAACAGTCTTCTTAACTTTTACTATATCTAGTTGTAAAGATAGCCATGTTACGTATATAACAGGAATAGTAAACAACCTAATACTTGATAGAGGCAGTTGAGGTGCTGGCATATGCTATGTTACTCAAATAGATGTAGAACACATCTTAAACCTGCTTCAACATATCAAGTTGAGCAAATAGATAATTGATGGATCGCTACAGCCACTTTTTGAAGCTAGACTGATAAGAACATTGTCATGAATTAGATATTGAGAACAATAAGGAACTGTGTGTAGTAAGCTGGAGCCATTTTTGGCCTACAGAACAAGAAGGATAGACAGGAAGCTGTAGTGGCTGGTGATAAAGCTGTCCTGTTTAGTTCAAAGAGGACCAAGCTACACGACAATCAAAGTTCAAATTAAAAAAGCCTGAAACTGCCAACTCTTGTAGCGTGTATAGATGTGAAACTCATGTAGGGTTTGGCTTTACTCATTATACATGAAGTTGCATTCACCTTCGACGTAATCTCAACAACTAATTGCATTGGGAACAGTTTGAATGGGCAGTGCTTATTTAATGCTAAATACCAAAGGCCCGAAATAATGACGTAGAAAAATAAACTTAGGCACCACTCACAAATTGCCGCTTATTGGAGAGTTGCAGGTCCTCTATCAGTTTGCCAATTTCTGCATCGTTTTCAGTCTGTCGAAAAAAAACCATACATAAATGCAAATCTCTTGAATTGGTCTGTCTAAAAAACAAAATAAGAGTGTGAAACTTCTTCCATGTATGAGGAAGGCAAATAATATCAAGATACTTGAAAGCAATTTTGTGTTTGGCTACTGTTGCCTATTACTTATTGGATTCCTGTCAATGCCAGCCAACATTTTGCTGCCCTCTTCGGGTCAAATGGTTAACCTTTTTAGATAGTTCAACTGCAATATATCTGCCTTGAAATTTTAATTGGTCGCTCATGGAGTCTTCCAATAACTGGAAATCATACCTACTTCATGCAATGGAACTTGTGGCACACGTTAACAAAAATGGATCCTATTTTAATGTGTTAAACCAGTTACTCAGGAAAGATGGCTACTTGGTCATTTCAACCATTCAGCAAACATTCTTCTTTATCGATTTACTCATCCCATGAGCAAATTCTTTTAACCATTTTATATTGCCTTCATGCTTACCATAGTATTCGCTCCTTTTTCCCAAACCAGGCCATTCTGCAAGACACTTTGTATTTTTCCTCCAACAGTACTTTGATTTTCAAAAACAGTTACTTCGACTCCTTCTTTCTTAAGTCGGTACGCCGCAGCGAGTCCACTGAAAAAGGAGATAAGAAATACTATATAACTCCAATATCTGCCAAGTTAAATAGCTCTATCTTCGAAATATCTGTGACCTGCCACATATGGACCTGTTGCGTGAATTTTGCTAAATGTTTTGATACAAATCTTCCAAAAGTAAATTACTCAAATTTTGAAACTGTTTGGAGAGATTGTTATTTGGCCATTAAGGAAACTCCATCTCGGTATATATAACTGAATTGCACTCTAAACAGCTTTAAATCTTAAATTACTGGCTTGAACATTCTGCAGCTGAATTCCCTTGTACATATGATTTAATTTTAGTCCAAATCACGTGTGAACGAGTATTCTATGGAGACCACCGATCATTTACCTAATGCCAGCACCTATTACTGCAACAGAACCAAGACTTGGCCCTGCAAGCCAGCGAAAATAGTTATTAGAATGCAAAACGTCAATGCACAATGTTTTCGGTCCAGTCCACCGAACTAGAGACAAGGTGGGATAATCATCGAGAGAAGACAACAGAAATGAAGAAGTAAATATCAAGTTTAAACAGGAAGGTAGGATCAGGAAGTAGCATACTGATATTATCCGGAAGCTGGTCCCTCATCGCTTCAAGAGGATTATTATATGTTATCCTCAAATAAATATAGGCAGCCGTGGGGTGACCCAACTCGTTTTAAGCGCAAGTTCGTGGGCTTCTCATTCTATAGAAATGTTCCCCTAATTATTTATCTAGTTAGAAGCGTTGCTTGGGCCTATCTCGGAAGTAGGATAGTGGCAAAGATTTGCTATTTTGTCTCTTGAGTCGAAGAGTATCAAGGTTTGGGAGCAAAGTTTTACTTCTAGCCTTTAATTGACTATCTTGATTCTATTGTATTATGTCTAAGATCATCTCTTTAAGTTTTCATGGTGTCTTTGAATCGGGTATTGGTAATAGTTTATGCAACTGAATTTGAAAGTTTATGTTTGCTCCCCTTAAACACACCAACTTCCTGCACCCATTAGCCAACTTCTTAGAACATTCTATTTGGGTTTAGAAAAATCTCTTTCTAGGTCTTTAATTGACTATCTCGATTTTGTTGTATTCTGGCCATATTTCTGTCTATAAATCGTCACCTTGGAGTCGGCTTGCGTATCTTAACCAGGTTAGCTTCATTCCCTTCTGTTTTTCGTTGTTCTGTTTGTTTTCTTTCCATGAGGAGGGATGCTAGAAGAGCAGGGCGGGCAGGCAGGAATGGGCAGCCAGAGTCTTCTTCTGGCAGGTCTGCTGTGGAGGCATGCGGAAATGGCCTTGAGGATGAAGGCATAGGCCTCATAGACGTCAGTGTTACACTGGGTGTGGCAGGCATGGATGCACCCCCAGAGTTCTATGACATGCTGATTAATTTCTGTCAGGAGGATTGTGTGTCAGGTGCTGTTGCAGCGGAGAGGGGGAGTGACCTAGATCACCTGCATTACCAGTGTCTTTAGGCTTGCTCTGAAGTCCCCTAAAGTAGTGAATTTGGCCATGAAGCGGAGGTTTGGGTGGGGAGGTAAGAAGCCTGTGGGGGTTGTTCTTGTTTGCAAGGCATTAAAGAATATGAAGCTCCATTGTTTTGAGGGGCTAATAGGGTATTGCATGAAGGATATGGGGAAGCCCCACTTCAAGCTGCACACAAAGAATGTTTCTGAGCGCCAATTGGAGATGGGCAAGGACCTGTACTTGCTCTATGGTGCAGGGGACATTAAGCATGTGGTAGTTCTGGATAACAGGAACCTCTTGGGAAGGGCTCTTCATTTTGTAAACTATCATGGTGGAAGGCAGCTGAGCTCTAGCCTTGTATACACAATCACTAGGATGCTTAGAACCGGTAAATTTGTGTTGTCTACTAGCTGGATCCTTCCTTCTAACACTGCCTTTATATCTGAGCATAGGGTCAAGGCCGCCTGGCACCTGACGCTGAACCCCAGAGTGGCTTTGCCAAGCGATGTTAGGTGTGTGTTGTATGGGATCCCGGCTGGGATGGAGCCCATTCAGCGGATTGGGAAGGCTAGAAAAAGATACTGGGATGAGGGTGCCACGCCTGGAGACATGGATGAGAACTTTGTGGAAGGGGAGGATGCTGAATTCAGGCCCGAGGGTGTCGGGGACATGCCTGGCACTGATTTCATACCTCTTGACACCATGGATTACACAATGGCAATTGGGTGACTTGTGCTTGTAGGGGGCTGCCTGCAGGTTTTGTACATATGTCTCTGTTTGTTTTGATTTTGCATCTTTCTTTGCAGTTATTATGCCTGGAATAGAGATGGATCGTGCTGCTGGGACTATAGGGATGGAGATTGGGAATGGGGTTGCTGCTAGCAGCAGTCCCGTTGCAGTTGTTGGGATGAGGCCAGCTGATGGCGTGATTAACATTGAAAGTGATGAAGAGGCCCCATCTTCCCCTCCTCACAGGCCTCCTGCTCCCGGGCCAAGTATCCATGATGTAATTCACAATGTTGTGCCCTCTCCTGTTGCCTTCTCTCCGAACAGGGAGCGTGTGCAGGTTGCTCTGGATGTTGTCTCAAGCATTGTTAACATTAATACCCCGGCCGAGTCTGTGGCTGTTGTGACGTTCCACGTATTTATATGGTATACGTAATGTATTTATACGGTATACGTATAAATATACCGACACGTCACCCACTAAAGGTACGCCACCATGGGGTATTGTAGCCTAGGGGGTTGACCAAAAAGGGATTAAATTAGCTATGCTAATTTAATCATTAAAGATAATAACCTATAATTTAGGGATTAATATTAAATGGATTAATTAGGCTAATTAATGCTTTGGGAAGGCGCCACCTGGCCTAAATCAATTGGCCAGCATGGGGACTTCCAAATTAAGCCATCAACTTGGCCCTAACCCTAATTGTCTCCCCAAAATCGCCCAGGAGGGAGTGAGCGGAAGCCTACCTTTGCCAAGCCGGCGCCACCTTAAATCAAGCACTTATACTGCGGTAAACGTGAGCTAAGCACCAAGTCCCAGGAAGATGGAGGCACCAAATGATAACGGGTCCAGTAGGAACTCAGGTGGGTAGCTAGTATAGCTTGGGAATTCTAGGGTAGCGCCCCTGTTGGGCACTTGTAGTGTTTATTTCTTCTTCTCTCTCGTGGCTTTACTTGTAGGAACTAACCCTTGATTGTAAAGGTGAGTTCTCTTTATTTCGATCTTTGGTTTTGCTCTTAAAGGATGGATTGATAGTTCTTTGCATAGCTTTACTCGGAAATGGGGGGAATAAGGGGGTAGAGACCCTCGAGCCATGTTAGTAGTATACTCCTAGGTTGATCCCCAGATTTCCCATTAGATGCGACTGGTATGGGGAGACCACCGGTCGTAGATGCTATGGAATGGCTTAGCACCGTGAGAAGGGACGAAGATGGTGAAGTGGGGGTGGGGTCTTGCACGAACATAAAAGGCTCCCCGAGACTCCTACAAGGTGGGCTAGGCGATGGCCGGGTCCACGAGGGCGGGTATGGGTCTAACACTCCCTCGGGTGTAGTGGTGTGACCCCGTATGGGGCATCATGCACTTTGAGTAGATTTAGGGTGAGTAAGTCGGGCACGGATGCGGGGGTCGCGATGCACACGTATTCTCTAGCTCACCCATGGAACCACTGTGATCCTGGAAGGGGACGCTTCCCTGACCTGCCTCGTCGGACCGGGGCGTCATGAACCCTGGAGTAGGCTCGTAGGGTGATACCTTGAGTCTGCGTCTCCGGAAGGCTATAGCGACGCCATAGTGTGAATCGACCCATCTGCAAAGTGTGCACAGGAGGGGCGGATGGAGTGGACAACCCTAGCCATTGTTCTATGCCAGCCAACGCCAGGTTATACCTCTGTCTGCTGATCTCTTGAGACCGAGCCGTCAGTTGCCCTCACAGGAGTCTGAACCAGGGTAGAACCTGGGGTTTGGGGTGTTTTCCTTAGGATTAGATGCATATTCTTTGCCGTGGTATTTGGATGGATGTGCCACCCTTCGTGGTGGTTATTTATATATGATTTATGCTGTGTGCTAACATGTATTCACGCTTCCGCGACGTAGGAGTCCCATTGAAGGCATGGGCCGAATGACACCTCCGTGTCCTTCACCCGGGCATCTTTCCATAGATGGCCCGGGATAGACGGAGGGCCCTGCTCATGGCGAGATGGTCGCCATGGGAGGGGAAAGTCCCCGTATGTATACGGTCGGGGGTCGTATATATTCAGGGAGCGTCACAGTGGTATCAGAGCATGGTTCTGGGAAGCCAAACTATTGCACTGGCCACATACTAACTCGTTAGATCGTTAGCTAGTGAGCGAGGATTTTGGAGTAGTATGAGATTTGGGTGGTGTAGTAGATGTTGTCATGATTGATTTAACGTGGTTTAAGTATAATATTGGTATGTGTACCCGGTGCGAAACCCTAACCCTAAGTAGCGGGCAGGGGGTACCCGGGTGTTGCTGGCGACGGTGGCGAGGTCGAGGTAGGGGGTGCCCGCCACCCTAATTAAAAAAAAAAAAAAAAAAAAAAAAAAACCCTAACCCTAAGTGGCGGGCAGGGGGTACCCGGACGCTCCTGGCGGCTGTAGCAACGTCGAGGTAGGGGTGCCCGCCACCTCGAAAAACGCGTTTCCGCCACTTTTTCTCTTAAAAAAATTTTAGGGTAAAAATTTCAAAATTTGGTCAAAGGTAACTTTTTCCTTCATTTTTTTTAACGCTTAGTGCTCTCTGGTGCTCCGCCTAGCCGCCATAGCCGCCGGAACTGGAAGCTTCCCTCCGCCATAGCCAAACCTCATTTCTTGCCTTCCTCTTCCAAGCGCCCACCCAGCGGCCACCTATTCAAGATGGAGGAAGTCAAGCAAGTATACAAGCGCAAACCTCGTTACTCTAAATCTTCCATAGAGTCTCTAATGGCCGAACTGCTACCACGCTCAAACCCATCGCCAGAAGAAGAGGCTAAAACAGAGGAGCTATTGGAGTATTTTGTTAAACGCTTCTATGAAGGGGTTAGGATACCATACCCACTCTTCTGCTATAATGAGCGTTTTGTATATAAGCTCAACGCCATCCGGGAAACCTACACTGTAGTCGAAGAGGAAGATGGTGTCCAGAAGTATACACGGTTCTTTCCGCCGGAAGGGGATGAGCAAGTTGAAGCCGAGGCCATACAAACGCAGGCCCATAACATCCTGCAAATGGCACAAGCAGCAGACCTACAGTGGCTTGCATCAGACGACCCTACTTCAGGGTACCGTTACTTGGGAAACGGGATGTGCCTCTTTGATGGGGGATCCTACACTCTCCCATCTTTTTCGTATGAAGAGGAGACTAACCGTATTATCTGGGAAGCTGGAACACCCCCATTCTTCACAGATCGGGCCCAGCCGGGCCGCCGAGCTGACATGCAGCCAATCCTCCACGGTATTTTGAGCTCAAACGTAACGAGATGCTCTGATAGCCCCGGAGAAACGAAAGTAGGAGCAGCAGCCCTCCCGGCACATCCCACAGAGGGCAACTCAAATACTTGAGGAGGCTGCTAAGCTTCGCGAAGATACCCTCCATGCAATGCCAGCTAAATAGAACAGAGCAAAGACAGAAAAGAATGCGTGATGAAGCAGAGCAGAGGGCGGACGAGGTAACAGAGGCAGTTAAGGAGTGGCTTAGGAAAGAAGAACAAGAACGAGACCGTCAAGATCAGCCATCTCCGAATGTCCTTATTCCTCGCCGAAGACTGAAGAAGACGCCCCGTAAGTCGGGTGCTCAGTATAAGGATCAGCTCAAGGCTCGGGGTGGTGTCGCTAAGGCTGCAGGGGACAATCGGCGAGACGAAATCATCCGAAAGGCCCGGCATCCGAAGACAACGGGGAAAACTATTCCCGGAGCTCCACCCCAGCCTAAGAGGAGACATCGTTATAAGCCTGGCACCGTAGCACTTAGGGAAATAAGGAACTATCAGAAATCTACCGAGTTCTTGCTACGGAAACTTCCCTTCCAGCGTTTGGTCCGAGAGATTGCTCAAGAGTTCAAGACGGATCTCCGGTTTCAGACTCATGCGATTCTAGCACTCCAGGAAGCGGCCGAAGCCTATTTGGTGGGCCTCTTTGGCGATGCCAATTTATGTGCAATCCATGCCAAGCGAGTGACGATTATGACAAAGGACCTTCAGCTAGCACGCCGGATCCGTGGGGAACGGCCATGATTATGTGAAACAACATTTTTGTATCTATGTAATTCGGTATATATTAATACAAATTTTGTTTTGACTACTTATTCAGCGTATGATTTTCTATCTTTTATATATGTATATTGAAAAAAAATAATAATAAAATAAAATAAATAAATAATTACACATAATTAGCTGGCGCCTCGAACGCCGTGCCCGGAAGTTTAAAAGTGACTTTTCCTTTAGGGTTTTCATTCACTTCCTTATTCCTTCCGTTTTCTTCCTCCTTCTATTTTCCGCCAGCAGCAATGGACTACTCTGGCCGCTTAGCATGGTACATGGGAAGTGAGCAATGGGATTCCCAGGTTCCGTACCCTCTTTTGGATCCCATGTTGCAGTGTCGAGTCGACCTCATCGACAACATGCGGGCACACCCTGATTATGGCACCTTCCTAGAGTTTTATGATGAGGAAATCCTGCCCCAAGCAGAGTTTTTCGGGGAGCCGCCTCAACCCTATCTTCATAGGGATATCTTAGAGCACATGTTTGGGGATGATCGCCACAGTTATGATATTCTTAAGGGCATTCTCAGACGTGCTAAGCACGCCCCCATTATTGACTGTGGCTCTAACGAGCTGTACTTTGAGGCCCAGTTTGTCCTTGCTCTTATCATGGATAGGTATATTGACGGTACCGACATGGCCTTAGAGCAAGCCAAGTTCCCACTTCCTCCAGATCCTGAGGAGGATGAGCAGATAAGCTATGCCGACTTTGTAAGATGGAAGAAATTGGCCACAGAGAAGCCTTTACCTCGTAGTAAGGGCCAAGCTCTTGTCGGCTTAAGCTCGCTTCCTACTATAAAGGTTGGGGATCAAGATTACTTGCTACTGAGCGACATTCAATGGGCATATCAGCATATCGCCAATAAGGGCAAGCAAAAGACGGCTCATCTCCTCTATATGAGTCGTGGTGGACTTCATCGAGTATTGTCGGGGGGGTAAGGGGTAACGACTTCATCGATTATTACCCCCGAAAGTTTACCCGTACCCGCCTATGTGCCAGAGATACACCAACTGCTCAACTATCAGCCTCTTGATGTTGAGCCTATCAGCACACTGTTATCCCTACACGCGAGTTAATGATTCAGGGTACTCCGTCCTCAATTCCTGAATCGGCTTTCCATGCTACGGGCCCACATGTGCCCAACATCAACGATGTCGTCGTCAAGATCGAAGACGACCCAACTATGGAGGATCTATGTGATGAAGGCCAGTATGCTCAGGAGGAGAAAGATTTTGCCATGGAAGAGGAACTGCCCCAGAACTTGGAGTCTGAATTGGCTTCTTCCACCCATCCAACGGTTCAGGGGTTGAAATGCCATATTACCCGGTTCTTCTTGTCGGCTTTTACAAGCAGACAAGTCCTCTTCTTTGCTAAAGCAATTGCACCTGAAGCAGAGGCGGCTGTATGGGCACTTAGGGCACTTTCTACGACAGCCGGCCATAAGAAGTTAGCCCCTAACCTTGAGCAGATCGTCCTGGTAAATCGTGATTTAGCCATTGCAGTATTTGACCACGATATCGGGTCTTGGATGAACATGAGTCTCCTGGTTGCAGCGCCATTGGCAACAAATGTTCCTCCAGAGATAGCTTCATCAGCTGCCTCATCAGTTAACCCTAGTGTGCTACTCCTGCAGCACCGACCAGAGCCTGAGTTTGATACCCAAACACGAGATGTTGAAGGGTCGATCTCTTAGTTCTAGATTTCATTGGACCGTTGTATGTAGTTTTATGTAATTTTGATTGGCATTACCTTTAATGGGCCATCACATAACCTATGTACTATCTTCTTATAATTACTTGTATTGTTGAAAACCATTGAGTTATCTTTTCCTTTCCATGCTTATTTCTCTTCCTTAAAGTTGGAGTATAAGAGAATTGCTCAATGTATATATATTTATTCTTGCCATCTTGCAGGCGAGGGTCTTGAGGAATATGAAGAAAGAATCACCGCCCAGATACGAAGGGATGATCCAGGGCCTCCCGAGCAAGATTACGGCCAACGATATGGGGAGTACCCGGAGCACGACGGTGATTATGAGATGGAGGAACCTGCAGGAGGAAGGAGAGCCATACGATCCCGATAAAGGCTTGGAGATAGTTAACATCCTCAGGGAACGGGCCTTTGAAGACCTGAAGCAAACTCTTCGTCGCACATGGGACTATTGGGACATGACCAGGCATGAAGCCTTTGAGGATGCCAATGATCACCTGTGGCAAATCTTCTATGCACTAAGGAGGCTCTTTAACCTCCTCATCGTTAGCCCCACCCTGGACTACCAACCTGTCATCGTTCAGGCCTGGGCTCGCTACAAGTTAGTGAGAGCTGTACGCGAGAGCGTTCGCTACTCTATCTTGTACCCTTTTGCGCAGCCCTAGGTCCGGACCCCTCAGTTTTGTTTTGCTATGCTTCAGTGTGACTAAAGAAGTACCCAATGTATAAAATCCACCTGTGTATTATATAACTTTAAGTTGATAACTACCTTCAGTGTGAAGTTCTTCAATGTAACAGTTGTTTTGACTTATAATCAAAATCTTTTCTCTTGTCTTCTCTTATTCACTCTTACTTTAGTACTACCCAAAATGATCTTGTTGTGAGACTTGATGTTGTTGAAATTCTGCTTATATCTTTTTATGCTCAATATAGACGGTGCACGCAACGCCGCCTGACAGACACCCTCGAATGCCAGTAGGTTAACCCCTGAGCAGGAACTTATGTTGATGAAGAGGCAACTAGTTGAGTTGCAGACTTATGTACTAAATGTCAACCCACTGCAGCATGTCCAGGAGGATGGACCGGAGTTACCTCCGTTACCACCAAGTCCTCCACCACAGCAGCCTTCTGCACCTGAATCCAGTCCTGCGCCCGTACCGAGGAGGCACCGTTCCAAACGTCATCGGGGTTCCTCTAGGGACAGTGCCACATCCTCCCAGTCAGCAACTTCTGAGTCCTCGGAGTCGTCTATGTCATCCGGTGGCCATGCACATCGCCGGGACAAGGAGTACCATAAAACGGTTGATACAGCCATAACCAGTATATGGAAAAATAGGAAATTGGCCCAATTTGATGGCAAATCTAGAGGTGGGCTGAATGCAGAGTCCTGGCTCGACGAGATGAATCCTATGGCATGACAGAAAAGGATACAGGGAAGGTTGCCACCACAAACCTTACAGGAGCTGCCCGTATTTGGTGGAAGGGCTATGCCAGAGCCAAGCACCTGGATAGAAGCAGATGCAACTTCAGAAAGTTTGCCAAGGCCTTTAAGTCGCGACACGTGCCCGGCGCACAAATGCCAACAGATTCAAACTTTTTACCGGTTAGAGCAAAAGAGTATGTCGGTCCAGGCCTACACTGATGAATTCATGCGCCTGAGGCTATATGTGTCGGGTATGAATGAGAAGAGGGCGGTGGAGGGCTACATTGAAGGGTTGGCCCCATCAATTAAACGAATGGTTAAGGCCATAGACCCCAAGTCAGTTGCGGAGGCCGAGGCTAAGGCGTTGAGCCTTGAAGAGGACACGCCGGGGCCGCGATCAACGCCCAAAGATCTTACTCCCACCGCACCATACACACCTTTTATAAGGGCCGCTCACCCAAAACCCGTGACCCTCTCGCCAGAATTTCTATGGTCGCCAAGAAAAGAAAGTCACCTTCAAAGACTCGATAAATCAATAATGTCGGGTAAGGAAGTTCGAACCTCTACTAAACCCATTCCTAAAGAGGCTCGAGCAGCTCCGTCGGGATAAGGCATGCTATGTGTATGCGCACCGGCAGCTCATGCGTAATTGTCCTTATATCATGCAGACGCCTACCGGCCATGGCCGACCTTTTGATTGGGATGACCTTGAGTCCACACCACCGGCCGAGGAGGAGGCTCCCGAAAGTACATTCACGGTCGGCGCCTCATATCCTTGCAGCCATTGAAACCGGCAACGCTGAAAGTCAGCCTGCTGTTATTTCCACCATAGGTCAAGTAGACAGTAAGCCTTTCATAATTCTAATGGATACGGGAAGTACGCATAATTTTGCTTCTCCTAGAATGGCCCAGGTATTGTAGCTTGAAACGTTGAGGTCCCGACCAAAGCCTGTCACTTTAGCCAGTGGTAAGATCAGACACACTCATGGCCATCGTATTAACCTTAAGATCACGGTTGCAGTGCACCAGTTGTCTTGGGTGCCGAGATAATGGATATTGGCAAATATGATCTTATTGTTGGTATGGAATTCTTGGCATCTGCAAAGGCCAATATAGACTGCGAAAAATGGGAAGTTACCTTCAACGCCGCCAATGGAGCCCGCGTGGCTATAAAAGGTGACCCATTCAACCCTATTATGCAGTCTATGTCCATCAGGCAGCTAGAAAAAGCTATACGCAAGGATAAGCTCCTCTGCGTCATTAGACTTGCCTCCATTGAGTCGGATGCTAAGCAAAAGCAAGTAATTGATACCTTGCCAGGGGGGATTGCTAATCTTCTCCGAGAATTTAGCGATCTTTTCCCAGATGAGATCCAGAAGCTTCCTCCTTTTAGAGGGGTAGAATGTGAGATAGCTCTAGAACCAGGTACTAATCCTACCAGCAAGGCCCCGTACCGCATGAGTCCTCCAGAGTTGGCAGAGCTTAAGAAGCAACTTCAGGAGTTACTAAACCTAGGTTTCATTCGGCCTAGTGTTTCGCCTTTTAGCGCTCCTATCCTTTTTGTTAAGAAAAAGGATGGCTCCTTGAGGATGTGTATTGATTATAGGCAGCTCAATAAGCATACCATCAAGAATCGCTACGCTTTGCCTAGGGCAGATGATTTAATGGACCAGTTGCAAGGGGCCAAATATTTCTTAAAGATTGATTTACGCTCTGGATACCATCAGATAAGGATAAAGGAGGAGGACGTCCATAAATCTGCTTTTCGCGCTAGATATGGGCATTATGAGTTTACCGTTATGCCTTTTGGATTAACTAATGCCCCCGCGACTTTCATGCGGTTAATGAATGACGTCTTCCGCCAATACTTGGATGATTTTGTTGTTATTTTCTTTGACGACATTCTCATCTATAGTAAAACTTTGGAAGAGCATGAGCAACATCTTCGGTTGGCCCTACAAAAGTTAAGACGTCACCAACTCTTTGCCAAGTTCTCTAAGTGCAAGTTTGCCACCCCTAAGGTGGATTATTTGGGGCATATCATTTCAGCAGAGGGAATTGCTACAGATCCAGCAAAGATAGAAGCAGTAAGGGATTGGCCTATTCCAGGTAATGTTTCAGAAGTCCGAAGTTTCTTGGGACTAGCAGGATATTATCGGAAATTTGTTAAGGATTTTGCAACAATTGCCGCACCTCTTACTGATCTCACAAAGCATGAGAAGGTCAAGGATTGGATGGAACATTGGAAAGCAAAAGTCCAGGTAGGCTTTCAGAAACTTAAGGATGCTTTAACGTCTGCACCAGTCCTCACATTGCCCGATCCTGAAAAGGATAAGCTAGTGGCAACGGATGCCAGTAAGATTGCTACCGGTGGAGTCCTAATGCAGGAGGGGAGGGTTATTGCATATGATTCAAAGAAGATGAACGACACTGAACAGCGATACCCTACCCATGATCAGGAGTTGTTAGCAGTTGTCCGTGCTCTGCGTATTTGGAGACACTACCTTCTTGGTAGGAAATTCCAGCTGGATACGGATCATCAGAGTCTCCGTTATCTAACAACCCAGCCTAATCTCAATCTCTGCAAGAGAAGATGGATGGAGTTTCTCGAAGAATATGATTTTGAGATTATCTATAAGCCTGGGAAACACAATGTGGTTGCAGATGCATTGTCACGCCATCCCTTGATAACCCGAACCCATTGTAACGCAATTTCCACTCTCACCAGTGAGTTTGGGAAACAGATAGAACAGACCTTGGCCACAGATCCCGAGTTCCGTGATGTTTGGAATAGTTTGACTAAGGAGGCACGCACAGATAAAGAGCGGGAAATTTTCCGTTCATATAAGAAAGAGGGCCACTTGCTATATTACAAGGATAAGTTGTGTGTACCTGAGACTTCAGGAGTACGTAAGCTGATTCTCCATGACACACACAACAGCCCTATAGCTGGACATGCAGGTTCTATGAAGACCTACTTCAAGATCCGCTCCAGCTATTTCTGGCCTTCTATGAAGAAGGACATTGCTAAGTACATTAAGCAGTGTCAGGTCTGTCAGCAGACCAAGGCTGAACAATTAAGGATTCCAGGAGAGTTGCAACCTCTGGATGTTCCCAATGCTAAGTGGGAAGTGATAACCATGGATTTCATTGTGAGCCTTCCACGTACTCTCCGTGGATATGATGCATTGATGGTGGTGGTCGACAAATTGTCGAAAATGGCTCATTTCTTGCCATGCCGTACCACGGACACCGCCTTCGATACTGCTTTATTATTCGCAAAGGAGATCTTCAGATTACACGGAATGCCTCGAGTAATTGTATCCGACAGGGATCCCAAATTTGTAAGTGCATTCTGGAAAGATTTCTTTGCCACCATCCAGACAAAGCTTGCTATGAGTACGGCATATCATCCTCAGACAGATGGTCAGACAGAACATACCAATCGTATTATCGAGGATATGCTCCGAAGTTATGTGTGGAGTAAGCAATCACAATGGGCGGACTATATATATCTGGTCGAATTTGCCTATAACAGCATGAAGTAGGAATCTTCCAGAATGTCTCCCTTTATGATAAATTATGGTTATCAATGTCTTACTCCCGACACATGGCACAACCCTGTTTCTAAAGTGGAGGTTTCTCAACAACTCCTCTTGGAAATGCAAGCTTTGGTTGAAGAAGTTCGTGGTTACTTACTAGCTGCACGCAGTCATCAGAAAAGTGTAGCGGATAAGCACAGAACCCCACGAATCTTCCAGATGGGCGAATCAGTTTGGCTTAAGATTAAAGTGAAACAAGCCAAGCTCAAGATTGGTAACTGCAAGAAGTTGGCACCCAGATGGGCTGGGCCGTTCAAAATCATTGAACGTGTTGGAGAACATGCATATCGCTTGGATTTGCCGCCCCGCTTGAAGATCCACAAGGTCTTACACGTGAGTCTTCTGAAACAACACACCCCTGATCCAGAGGAGGTTTTGGATACCCCAACCCTCCTAGAAATGACAGAGGAGCACCTGGAGATAGTGCCTGAAGCTCTTCTTGATCGAGCTTACAAACAAACCAGAAGGACTCAAATGTTGCAATACTTGGTTAAGTGGAAACACTTACCAGTTGAGGATGCTACCTGGATCATGAAGATAGACCTTGAGAAGCACTATCCGGACTTCATGCGGGAATATCAGGGCCACACCATCAACGATGCTATCAACCCCGCACCCGGCGGTAAGCTTGGAAGCTTGAATGCCAAGAGTAACGCTCTAGAGGGGTAGATGCATCGTAAGTAATAATAGTTACCGATGATGAGATCACCTTCGTGTTCTCTAGGACGTGGTGTATTGTCAATGTGGACATGACCACGAATTGCTTGCAGCGCATATGTCGTATTTAATTAAAGTGGGACTCATTCCATTCCCACTTTTTTGCGGAACTCTGTTAATTTACACAAAAAGAAGCACCTCGACCCGAAAATTGGCCATAATTGCAATTTCTGTCTATTAGTGTGCATCCAAGATTTTCTTCCAGTTTTCCTAGATAGCATGGCGAGATGAAGACAATGCAACGTAAACATAAGAATTTCATTGCCAAAGGTTCTAATGGAAAATTAATTTTTATTAATAAATTGAGTCGAGAACAAGAACAATGCAACTCAAACATAGGAATTTCATTATAGATTGAAACCAAAGTTCTAGTTGGAAAAGATTCTTAGTTGAACATTTTGGCTCTATTTTCTTAGGTGGGTAGACAAGAGATCACAAATTCCAACGAAAATTAAACAAATTGTTTACTTAATCACCAAAAAATACTAGTTTTGAGATACCTTATATTTATAAATGGGCTCATTACAATATATATTACAAGGGTGAAGAGACCATAGTGGTCGTGATGGGAATAATGATTACACCCTCTTCACACATGAACCTCCTAGTGCAAAGGGCGTGGAGCTCTCCAAGTCATAGAGCAACTTACGCACGATAGAAATTTGTATGAGAAGTTCCTTCATGGGTCACGGCTTGTATGTCCAACTGATGTCACCACCCTCTTCTCAAGATCTTTCTTCAATGAATTGGTCTTTTCATTGCTCCCAAGCATGTACTATCCGGGTCGCAGATAAGGACCGCAAAAGACAAAATCAAGTTAGTCAAGTGATGCTACAGCAACTCAAATAAAATAAAAACACAGCTTTAGGGCCATTTTTGAAAAAATGCAAAGCTGAGCCTTTCTCACTGGCGAAGTCGAGAAAGGCTTCCAGAGGGAAAAACAGTCGAGGACTTTTCACCGCGAAGTCGAGAAAGGCACCAAGGCGAAAAAACGCAGTTTTAGGTTTGAAGGCCTTTTCGACTCATGAAAGTCGAGAAAGGCGCTCGGGCTTAAAAACGCAGGTTTTAGGGGTCGAAAGGTCTTTTCATCATGCGAAGTCGAAAGGCACCAAGGCTTAAAAAACGCAGTTTTAGGGGTGAAGGCCTTTCGACCGCGAAGTCGAGAAAGGCAGACAAAACGAAAAACGCAGTTTTAGGGTTGAGAAAGGCTTTTCGACCAAGCGAAGTCGAGAAAGGCGGCTTTTAAAGCTTAAAAACGCAGGTTTGCCACCGAGGAAGGCGGCCAGAGTGAAAAATGCAGTTCTAAGGCCCTCCAAAATAAAAACGCAGATCTAAAGCTCTCAAGATGAAAACACAAGTCTAAGGCCATTTAGAGTGGAAAACACAACAGTCCGGAGGCGGTAAAAAATGATTAACTTTCAAACATCATATCATAATACTATACCTTTGTTCAAATGTAATCAAACATACAACAAATGTGGCTTAACCTACTTGCCTACAAACATAGTTTTCTACCTCCAATATCATAGAGTGCAAATCATTATTAGTTGCACCATATCCTATGTATTTTCTAAGTGCGCACCATACCTATGCATTTTCTATGTATACATAGACCAAAAATAGAACCCCCCTCCCCCCCCTCCCCCCCTTCCTTTTAGTATGTCAATGTTTTCTAATAAATACAATATCCTATGCTATATATTTTCTAATAGACCATCCCCTATGGCAACATAATAGACCATCCCCTACTAAAAAATAGACCATCCCCTACGAAAAAAAATAGACCATCCCCTATGGCAACATAATAGACCATCCCCCTACGAAAAATAGACCATCCCCTATGGCAACATAATGTTTAACAATGTTTAACGTGTGAATACTTTTTTTTTCAAACGTATTTTTTTACCCCGCTTTATTATAATACCCCACCCTTTTTCTCTTGCATCTTTGGAAATTCAAAAAAAATTCAAACGTATTTTTTTTACCCCCTTTTTCTAATAGCCCGCCTTTTTTCCCGCCCATGGTTGAAATTCAAAATTTGGTACACACCTTTGAGACGATTAAAATCCTTTGTACCCGGGGCCCTTTCTTTTCCTAAGAAGCTCCCATAGCCATAGCTCCCACGGAATTGACCCCCAACGAGAAAAAAAGCTTCACGCCTATGGAGAGCCAACATAGGCCTCTAAATTTTTATTTTCCCTTTGTTTTTGGGGCCGGCCATGGTCTAGCATTCAAACTCCCTCGATCCGGGCAGAGCAAAGGAGAGAAAGAAGGAGGCAGATGAAAGAATGCAGATCAAAGGATCCGCTGATCAAAGATGAAAGAATGGAGATGCAAAGAATCTCAAACAGGCTGAGAGAAAGAAGGAGGCGATCCGCCAAAACCCGCTTGTAGAAGCCGCAAGAGAAGGGAAGAACACCGAAGATCCGAAGCCCCAGCCGATTTGAAGGTCGCCTGCGGAACGCCTTCCCCACGATCCAAGCCCCGCCAGACCAAGGCCGGACTTGGATATGGCAGGATTGGGGTCAGCCTGTGAACGCCATGCAACTAAGGAGCAAAAAACATAATCCAATGAATGCCAGGCGTAACAAGAAACCTTGCTCATTTGAATCCTTACCGCGTAAGGATGAAGAACCTCGGGGCTTATGAGGAAGAGTCACTTCCGTGTCTTCATATATGGCTCATATTGAGCTTCTCGAGACGGGCCAGATCTTCGATTGGAGCTTCAGACCGGCGGGTCTTGAAGAACCTACAAATTGCAAGCCGTAAAAGAATCCGCAAGGCTCGTATGTGATAATCCAAATGGCTCTTGATTTGGAACTATGTTGGAATTTGAAGCTCTGCTATTTAGCCTTAATTTGCATTTTACGCTTAAAAATCGGGTGTTAACCGGATCCCACTTTAACCGCTGTAACTTAACCGCCGAACTAGTCGCTATTGCCACGAGTCGCCGAGTTGGGCTGCCATAGTCGGAGCTCGGCTGCCAAAATCAAGGCTGCCCGCCGCCGGAGCCGAGTTTGAGTTGCATCTCCTCCGCCGCCTATAGCGAAGTTTCTTCAAATCTCTATTGGCTAACAAAGGTCCCCGAGGCGGAATATGAACCGCGTGGAGCATACCGCCGTGCTACTCATGCACCGTATCGGAGTACATGTTACAAAGCATTCAGCCAGAGAGGGATGGGCCGATGTAGATCAAGGTTGAGATTCCTCAACCGGGCATGGAAAACTACAAAGCAACAAGTGGAGTTTTATGTGCGACCAAAAGTGAGAGTGGACGCCAAGATTTCAATGTGAATCTTTTCATTTCGTGAACTGGTGGTGGCTATGTAGGCGAAAAGATCGCCATGCTAAGACGGAGGATTGCTTTTGGGTATTATCCTCGCGAAATTCAAATTAGAATCTCTATTTGAAGCCGAGCTTCAAATCTCTATTGGCTGGCAGTGAAGAACGCGACGCGGATGTATATGGAGCGATGCCCTTTCACTTTGTCGCAAGGTTTTCCAATTCTCGACTCACTAGTCGAGAAGAGGAGAATGATTTATATTTTTTATTAGTTATTTATTTAATTAAATTAATTAAATTATTTATTTTTATTAGTTATTTATTTAATTAATTAATTAAATTATGCCCCCTTCCCCCTTGCCCCTTGCCCCCTTCTTCTCCCTTGCCCCCCCTTGCCCCCTTTGCCCCTTCCCTTCTCCCCTTGCCCCTTGCCCCTTCTCCCTTGCCCTTGCCCTTTCCCCTTCTTCTCCTTCTTCCCCTTCCCTGCCCCTTGCCCCTTGCCTCTTTGCCCTTCTTCTCCCTTGCCCCTTCTCCTTCCCCCTTCCCCTTCCCCTTGCCCCTCCCCTTTCGCCCTTGCCCCTTGCCTCTGGCCCCTTCTCCCTTGCCCATCTTCTTCTCCTTCCCCTTCCCGGGAATATTACCATCCCTTTGATCTCACCTTGATCAACTTTCAACTCCAATTTCCGAGTTCAAAGAATGGGTTTCCCAAAATTCAAGTATTTGTCCCATTTTACTTAACCACCATCTTGCATGTATTGCAAACTATAGACATGATAATTTTGTATGAATGGGAGCTTGCACTTTGATATATTTTCAACTTAACAATTTATATGGTCCAAATAATAAATTATCTTCCTTTGTCAAATTCACTCTTTCCTAATTCACCATTAACCGGTTTGAGGGGTTGACCAAAAGGATTAAATTAGTAATCATTAAAAGGGATAATAACCTATAATTTAGGGATTAGTATTAAATGGATGGCATAGCTAATTAATGCTTTGGGAAGGCGCACTGCCTAAATTGATTGGCCGATGGGGACTTCCCAAATTAGTAATCAACTTGGCCATAACCCTAATTGTCTCCCCAAAATGGCCCGAGGAGCAGAGCTGGCTCATACCTTGCCAACCCGGCCTAACCTTGTCATGGGGACTATAAAGTAACCAGAGTGGGTTAGCACCAAGTCCGTGAAGATGGAGGCACCAAAATGATAACCAGTCCCGCTGTCAGAACCATGGGTATTAGTATAGCTTTGGGAAAGAAAGAGGTAGGCATCAACATGGCGTCACCCCTGCGGGTGGCTACATTTCTTCCTAGTGTTTCCGCGTTTTACTCTGCAGTGAACCAACCCCTGATCGCAGCCGCGAGTCCCCTACCGGTCGCCTTGCCACCCGGAGGAGACCTTGGGTGGTGAGTGGGGTGGGGTCTTGCAGACACAGGCTCCTAAGACTCCTCACAGTGGGCTGGGCACGACCGATCACGTGGAGGGGCCCGGTGTAGGTGCGACACTCCACAGGTGTAGTGGTGTGACCGGCGGGCATCATGCACTGTGAGCAGATTTAGGGTGAAGGTAAGAGCCGGGTAAGGATGCGGGGTGGCTGATCACGGCTACGTGGTAATTCTCTGAGCATCCGTAATAGGAACCTTGGCATGAGTCGTCTGGAAGGGGCCCGGGCCTGGGGGACCAGGTGAGACCACAGGCCAGTGGGGTGCCTTGGTCTGCGTCTCCGGAAGGCTGGCCGGCGCCTGGTAGATGGGCCCGTGCAGGGAGTGTGTTGGGAGGCGGATGGGTGGACAACCCTGGCCAGCATTTCAGGCCGGTTGCTACCTCATGCAGCGTCTCTTGAGACCGGGCCGTCGATCCCTACAGGGGTGAACCCGGGGCTGGGTTTATTGATTGAGATGGTGCGGTTGGTTACCTTTATGGTGGTTTACGATTTATGGCGTGTTGAATATGTATTCACGCCACGTAGAAGCGCGGGTTTTCCACTGGTACATTTCATTCGAGATGGCATCCTGATGCATGACGAGGCCCCTCCCTACGGCGCAGATGACTGTGACGCCCCCTAAATATACACTCTACTGCATACACGGGAATCCTGCCCTCCCATGGCACACCATCCGCCATCCGGCCATCCCCGCCATCTATGGAAAGATGCCCGAAAGAAGGACATGGAGGTGTCATTCCGCCCACGCCAATGGGACTCCTACGTCAGCTTTAAGCTGCGAATACATGTTAGCACACAACATAAATCATATATAAATAACCACCAATGGGTGGCACATCCATCCAAATACCACCAAGAAAAGAATATGCATCTAATCCTAAGGAAAACACCTAAACCCCGTGTTCTACCGTTCGTTCACTCTTCGGAGGGTAGATCCATGCTTGGCCTCAAGAGATCAGCGCATTGAGGTATAACCCGGCGCTAATGGGCATAGAATAGTGGCTAGGTTGTTCACTCCATCCCCCCTGCACACTGCACAGAGGTCATTCACGCTTATGGCATCGCTATAGCCCTTCACGGACGCCATCAAGGTATCACAGACACGAGCCTACCACGAGGTTCATGACGGTTCATGGGTCCCCGACGAGGCAGTCTGGGAAGGCCCCTTCCGTGATCACAAGGTTCCATGGGTGAGCTAGAGAATACGTGCCGCGACGACCCCCCCACATCCGCACGGGGACCACTTACTTCCATCCTAAATCTACTCAAAGTGCATGATGCCCCATACTGGTCACACCACTACAGACCAGCAAGCAGTCACTCCATACCCGCCTCTACATGACCTGGGCCATCGTGCCTAGCCCACTGTGAGGAGTCTTAGGAGCCTTTTATGTCGCGGCAAGACCCCACCCCACTTCACCACGGGCCCCTTCCGGGTGCCAATTCCATAGCATCTACTTAATTCCGACCTGGGTCTCCCCATACTGTGCCGCATCTAATGGGAACACAGTGGATCAACCTAGAGTATACTACTAACACTACTTTAGGTCTCTACCCCCTTATTCCCCCCATTTCCGAGTAAAGCTATGCAAAGAACTATCAATCCATACTTTAAGAGCAAAACCAAAGATCGAAATAAAGAGAACTCACCTTTACAATCAAGGGTTAGTTCCTACAAGTAAAGCACGTAGAGAACAAGAAATAAACACTAAGTGCCCAATGTATTTACCCTAGAATTTCCAAGCTATACTAGCCACCCACCGAAGTTCCTCATTGGACTAAGTATCATTTGGTGCTCCATCTTCCCGGGACTTGGTGTCACCGTTACTGTGTATAAGTGTTTCGACGGTTGTGGCGCCAACTCAAAGGTAGCGCCCCCGCCTCCTCCGGACGATTTTGGGGAGACAATTAGGTTAGGGCCAAGTTGATGGCTTAATTTGAAGTCCCCATGCTGGCCTATCGGGGGGCCAGGTGGCGCTTTCCCAAAGCATTAATTAGCCTTAATTAATCCATTTAATATTAATCCCTAAATTATAGGTTATTATCTTTAATGATTAAATTAGCATAGCTAATTTAATCCTTTGGTCAACCCCCTAGGCTACAATACCCCATGGTGGTATGCATTTTTAGTGGGTGACGCCTGTGATATTTATAACGATACCATATAAATACGTTTACGTGATACACCATATAAATACGCGGAACGCCATACCGCCTCTCGCTGATTGTTTAGATGTGCCTTTTGGCTTTGCAAGATTGAAGAGGCCGTGGTCTCACATGGAGTGGGAAGAGGTGAGGTCACTGATAGCGAGCGCCAAAGATATGGGGCGATATGAACCCGCACGCGGTTCTTCTTCGAGGAAATTAGCTAATTGACGCTTTGGCCATAGCTACCACAATGTCAAGTATGAACAACAACTAGATAGTGTGCTTTGCTTGCTTATTGTGTTTTTTTTGTGTGGCAAAATGCATCGTAAAAAGGAACTAAAAAAATGGAAAATGATCACTCCATGTACCGGTTCATCCTATTTTGTTAAAAACGCTATGTCGAATCCAGATTCTCGTGCAAAATTTTTGGTTTGAAGCCCTTTCAAGCCCTATTCGCATATTCAAATCATTTTAAGCCATGTTTGATTCCATTTGTTTAAAGTCCAGATTGCATATATGTCTTTCAAGCCGGGACAATTTGATTTTGAATCTTTTTGTTATTATTCTCAGATATGTCGAAAATGGACAGATTAAAATTTGCAGATGCAAAACTTAAAAAGCACCTAATAGAAACAAAGAAATCGCTTTTGGACTTTGATCGAAACAAAAAAAAAAAAAAAAAAAAAAACATTTTCGATTTTTTTTACCTTCTAGAAATTTCACATGATTCCATCAGTATGAAATTAAACAAAGTTTTCTTTGAACAAAGATCTAAGGTTTATTTTAACAGAGTTTTGCTAGAATCGGCCTCTAAGTTTATAAAATAGGGGATAAAAGCTCCTATGACAATCGGCTCTTCCTGCGGACATGGATATAAACTAGAGCAAAGGCATATTATTTGGAATGGGTTAGAAGAAATGCAGCAAAGAACTCCCTAAAATAGAGTAACCCAAAAACTTGCTAAATTGCCGGAATATAAAGCACGGTTTTTCCACGAGGAAAAGTCAATATTCGACAACCCACCTTTCCGGACGACAAGCACGAAAAACGCGCTAACAACGTTAAGGCAAATTGTCTCAAAGGGGAGTCAAGTTTGTCTCTCTCCCCTATCTCTCATCATCTCATCTCTCTCGTTATCTCTCATTTTTGTCTCTCGCCATGCATGTGGCCAACGCTTCTCTCTCCCTCCCTCCTTCCCTCCCCTCCCCTCTCTCTCTCTCTCTCTCTCTCTCTCTCTCTCTCATAGAGCAATAATGTTCTTGACATCCATGGCAAAACCTAAAAAACGACATCGAAACTTGGTATTCCGCGGTTTTACGCCCTTTCAGAGAAACCCACAAATCCGTGGTCGCTAGCCTAAACCCGGGAAGGAAAAGCCCTCGATAAAAGGTAGAAAGCGGACAAAAGGGCTGAGGCCGTGGCAAAGAATGGATTTAGGCCAGATAACTGATGAGGACAGTTCTTTATGGGGCGATGAAAGCCCTTTGTAGGAAACGATATCATGCTAAAGCTAAAGACTTGAAGTAAGGAAGTTAAACTCGTGAACATTTATAATAAGTCTATTGAGTGAAGGCATAAGACCATTGAACCATTAAATATCTACACAAAGATATATGTTGCAAATAATGTAAGTCAAGGTAGACATTTTGAGGCAAACCCAGCATATGAAAGGTCCGGGACGATCCGGTGGAGCCGAATCGGGTCAATCCATGCCGAGACAGTGGGATTGGCCCTATAAATAATCAAGTAGAATGATATTTTGACACAAAGCGACCCAGATAGCTCATGGTATATGAGGCTTGGGCTCAAGATTAGCAGGAATATTTCAATGGTCTTGACCAATCACTTGGATGTAATATATTCATATTGTCATATGATTATCTTCATATAGATATTGTGCTTGAAGTCAAATATGGTATTGTCTGGTTAGTCTATGATTTACAAATAAAAGATCTAAGTGATTGGACTATCATAATTCTTCATTTGTATCGAGCAGGTTTTACTAATCATGGACTACTAGACTGCGCTTCATTATTGAGTGCGCTTGAGGTGTTCAGGAATGTGAGGATTCCAAGTCCTGAAAGAAAAATTCATGAGGTACTTGAAGTTTAGAAGGACTATGCCCACATGTAGGTGAAGATGCGTATGAATGAAGAAGTTAGTGAGTCAAACAAAGGCAAGAAGAAAACAAGTGGCAAAGACAAGCCTACGAGTGCAGGGTGACGATGAATCTAAGTGCAAGGCCTATTAATAGAGGCTAAAAGTATAATTCTTGTCCAGGTGGGATCTAGCATTACGGTAGAAGTTAAGGATGAGGTCCCGAGGGCAATTTGGAAATTTTTGATTCCAAAACATATGAAACAAAAACCTCCTCTCGTCGATGTCACGAGATGAGAACTCGGATCACTGAGTGCGGTGAAAGGATGATGTGAGGTGCTGAGAAATTTGATAATCTTATTGCGATTTGGGCGTGAGGTTACTAACTACAAAAGACCATCGAGGTAATGACAATGCATAAGGCTTTTTCAAACTATGAACAGCTTGTCACACACTAGTTAGGAATGTTGCGACGGAAGAAGCGAGAATTGATGGTTGGAATTTGAACTAGAGCGGAAGCTCATAGTGTTGAACGCGAACATTACATGAAAATATTATATCTTTGAAGGGAAAGGTTAATGAGGAGAAAATAGGGCCATTATCATTGCCATAATTATGGCCATCTAAAACATAAGCATCCAAAGTTGGCAGAGAAAGCAGTTACAATTGGCAAAGAGCTTAGGACATACATTTGCAAAAGCACTCAGTCAAGGAACTTTACAAAGGGAAGAGAAGAGGAGAATTAGGAGATGAATCAAGAGGAAGATTCAACAATAGAAGGAAGGGGAAGAATGTTGCTAAAATTAATTTGACTGGGAAGTTAACAATGAGGATATGGAGGGTGGGCGAAAATACGAGGTATTACAAAACCGATTTTGCGGACTAATATCGCGGAGACTAAAGACAAAAATGATCTTTTATTATAGATTCGAGTTGAAAGATGTGATCAAAGATAGCAAAGATCCGAAGGAGAAAAACAAAGCATATCTACATACATTCACTAGAGATGGCAATTTTACAAGTAGCAGATATGTGATTAGAAATTTATGACTGAAGGGTCAGCTTGAGCTTAAAAAAATGTACAACCCTCAATAGTGAGGAATTTGATTTCAAATAGTCACCAGATTCTTAGGGCTACAAGATACTTTGGAAAACAAACATTGTAACATCTTCTTTAAAAAATGAGTTGGAAGTTTATAAACAAAAGGGTTGGGAAGTTATTTGCACTTCTGACAAGGCAATAAGAGAAAGGTCAACAAACTTCAGACTTTCCTATCGATCCGAAAAATGGCATGAGAGGTTAGGGGCACAACCCATATTAATAACATTAACTATATGATTAAGAAAGGGATGATTATTTGCGTAAATGGAAAAAACATGACAACTTCATTTAGAGGGATGTATGTTAGGGAAACATACCAGACTTAGCTTCAAGAAATCCAACAAAAGTTAGCACGAGGGGTACTAGAACTTATCCACACCGATTTATGTGGTCTATTAATGTTACAAGTATGACAGTGGAAAAAGATTTCTTATCACCTTCATTGATGATTATTCAAGGGAAGACAAAATACTACACTCTTAGACACAAAGATCAAGCTTTTGATGCATATAAAATATTTGAGCAAAGAAGTTGAGCAGAAACAAGGAAAGAAAATAAAATGCACAAAGACTGGGCGAGGGTGGAGAATTTTTGTCGAGAGTTTAACAAATACTTGCAAAAATAAAGGGATAAGAAGGCAATTAACGTGTAGATACACCCCCAACAAAATGGAATTGCCGAAAGAGGAAGAATAGACAATCCCGATGCGTCGATCCATGCTACAATCGTATGCTTCCAAATTATTTTATAGGATGAAAGCGGTAAAAGCAATGATAATGATACAAATAAACTGCTTCAACCTCCATAAAGGGCTGACTCAGAAGAAATGTGGGATGGACATAAGAGCACTAACTACTTGATATATTACAGTCTATGGATGTGTTGCTTTATCATGCATGTACCAGGAAATAAGGAAGAAACTTGTTGACAGTCTAATCAAATGCTATCTTACGGGGTATGATATGAGCAGTCAAGGGATACAGGTTATTTGGTCTGGTAAAACAAATGTGATAAGTCGAGGATGTGGTCTTTTTGTTGGTTAATATTGTCTACAAGGATACTAATAGAATACTAGCTCAAAGATAAATGAGTCACAAAGAAAGGAGTAATGCAAAGGAGATAAACTTTAGAACGAGGCAGCATATAGATCGGATGGAGAACCAGCGGCCCAAAGGACACGAGGTCATGAAATGCAAAGAAATGGAGCGAGCCAAAACGTTGGTTGCAAGGAAGTTGGAACCAGCAACATTGAGGAGGAAGATCTGGATTGTGGCTAATAAGAAGAAGAAAAGCAGAGTTAAGAAAAGCTAGAACTTAGCTGGATATGAGCCCATGAATATGGGAGAGCGAAATGGGAAAAGTAGAAGGTTAAACAAAGGCGGTGGACATTAATTATGTACTTGCATTATTAGAACCTACTATTCCTACGAACTATGAAGAAGCAATTCGTGATTGCGGAAAGAGTGGAAGCTTGACCATGTAGGAAGAGATGCAAGCATTTGCAAAGGCAAACACATGTAAGAGTAGTAAAGCCAAAGGACAAGATATCATTGGAAGCAAATGGATTTACAAACTAAAACAGGCTTAAATGGTGAATTGAAGTTCAAGGCAGGACTTGTAGCACGGTTCACCCAAAGAGGATTGGATTATGAGGGAGACTTTCTCCCCAATAGTCAAATTGACAAGCATAAAATTTTGTTAGCATTTTACCAAGTAAATAGCTTGGAAGTACACATCACATGGATGGCAGTCTTAGCATTCCTAAATGGAAGGCTTGTTGAAGAGGTTTACATGGAAACAAGCATGTGGATTTGAAGTAAAACAAGAAGAGGATGGTGTGGAAACTCAAGCGAGCGGAGTCTACGGACTAAAATTACAAAAAGTGTAATTGTCGCTTGTTGATCTGAGCCTGTCTGCAAACGGGGTTTAGGAAATTTCTGATGATGGAAATATTTATATCACCGAACAGAAATCGGTTTTGCATTATTGCATTGTATGTGGACCGATAATATCATGATTCAGTGATCCAAAGATCTTTGAACATTGTAAGCAAATTCTTAAGAACAAGTTTCAATGACGAGGATCTAGGACATTTGAGAGAATTTTACAGGGATGGAAGTAACCAGAGATATGTGGAAAAAGAGACCCAACTATTACACAAGAGTAACATTATTGAGATACAGAAGTTTGTCTGGTGACGAAGACTAATGGTACAAAGACCATGGTGTCATCGGACATGAGTCAAAGGAAACAGTAGGCGAGCAGGAACAAATGGAAGGGTACCATATAGAGAGCGATAGGTTGTTTCATTTTGCTTGTAAGTAGTACCAGGCCAGATATAACCTTTCTTGTGAGTTTGTTAAGCGGAGTTTCCTGGTAAATCGAGGTTATGACATTGACATTTTAAAGAGGGTGCTTGGTACTTGAAATATACTCGAACACATGGTTAACCTTCCATATGGTAATCTAACTCTCTCACGAGAAATTATGTAAGTCTCTGTTGGGAAGTGACATTGATTCAGAAATTAACCCTGGATATTATCTAATGATAGATTGACCTACATTGCATGACAAAAAGCAGTCTTATGTATATCTATTTATGAAGCGCAGTACAACTCCACATCTTTGGTACTAAAATAGTTTGGAGTAGGCGTTTGTTGGATGGTGGAATTTATCAAAGAGACCAACTATCTTTTCCCTTCTGGATACGCGCATTTTTATTACTAGCTAAAGATCGGTACATAGGAGGACCAAGCATATAGAATGTATGTCCATTTTCTTGGGATCTAGTTGCAAAGGAATCATAACGATTGGGTACATCGGCTACAAATGATCAAGCTACAGGCCGTTCTAACCAAAAGCTTATCAAGTAAAGTTCACTATAAGTTTAAACAAGATTACAGGATTCTAGAGCAGCTACAAGGAGAGCTAAGCCATTGAGGACTTTGGATTTAGTTTGTTGCAAGATTTTGAAAGAAAAAAAAAATGATATAGAAGGGTTGTATGGTTTATGTTTTGGAGATGCAAAGTGCAAATATAGGATTTATCTTCCTACTAATAGCGAGAAATGTTGGAAAATTGCTATGGGATTTTATCTTGCCCCATACGAGGTTAATTACATAGCAATTTTATATATCTTCTCTTACTAGGAATAAAGTTTGAGAAAGTTAAGGTTAAAGTTTATCTTCTGATTTAACAACTTGATTGTGGTAGCAGTGAGCTTTAGCATGAAAGGGGAATGTAGGAAACGATATCATGCTAAAGCAAAGACTTGAAGTAAGGAAAGTTAAACTTCGTGAACATTTATAATAAGTCTATTGAGTGAAGGCATAAGACCATTGAACCATTAAATATCTACACACATATATGTTGCAAAATCAAGTCGGCGTAGACATTTTGAGGCAAACGAGCATATGAAAGGTCCCGGGACGATCCGGTGGAGGCCGAATCGCCTAATCCATGCCGCATCGTGGGATTGGCCCCATAAAATAATCAAGTAGGAATGATATTTTCAATAACGTGCCACCTTGGGATAGCTCATGGTATATGAGGGCTTGGGCTCTCTAAGATTAGACAGAATATTTCAATGGTCTTGACCAGCTAACTTGATGTAATAGATATTCATATTGTCATATGATTATCTTCATATAGATATTGTGCTTGAAGTCAAATATGGTATTGTTCAGTTAGTCTAGATTTTACAAATAAAAGATCTAAGTGATTGGACTATCATAATTCTTCACCTTTACTTTTGAAAATCATATGAAACTTGATCTTGCTGATTACGCCTTGAAACTTGGAGCAAGAAATAGATGGATGTTGCCTTGAAGAGCTAATCCAAAAGAATTGGAGCAAAATGGAGAGGTTGTACTACTACACTGCTGCCGTCCTACTCTCGGGGGCATATGGGGCGAGCGAGAAACATGGTAGAAATGGATGGATGGAAATCAAATGGTAATGTTATTGTTTTAGATAGCATATTTGATGCAAATTCTTTGGATTCAACAAAAACTACTGATGAGACAACCGTTTACAATTTGCTAAGTTTACTTTTCAATCTTCAAGGCATGTAATGGGAGACACGATGTCATCGATAGTGATGAAATTCCAACAGTGAAGGAAGTCATCATGCTATTGGAATGGGAGAAGCGGGGCCCCTTCGGAAAAAGAAGAAGAGCTAGTGGTGGCGTTCTTTAATAAAAACAATGGCGGGATAACGGCCAACTTGTTACTATACTGATGGATGAGCATTTTGCAAGGTTTGGAGATAGAAGGGAGAAACATTCTGACAAACAGTTGGTTCATTTTGAGTGTACGATGGCAGGGGCATTGAAGATGGGGTATTTTGCAAGCAAGAATTCCCCATGATTCTACCGCTCGGGTTTATATACGGAACTTTTAATAGTGCGCAAATATTTATTTAGTAAACATTAATAGATCAGCGCCTCTGTGGAGTGCGGATGATGATTGTTAGGTGATTATATTGATTACTTATTGTTGGCGATTTACTGGGTTATGGGGCTATCAACTGAGAAGGGAAATTTAGAAAAATTATGACTGAGAATATGAATGATTCCCGATTGATGGAAGATGAGGCCAGTTGCAAAAAGAAATTCAAAGGAAATGGCGCTTAACAAGAAGCGATTATGGAAAAGAAGGTCCATGCTGGAAGTTCTACGCATAGAATATGAGAGACCATCGAGGAATTGCGACGCAAGTATAAAGAAGCATTTACACAATAATACATTTACCGGGCGCCATGTAGCACATTTGAACAGTTCTCTCAAAACGTTGTCTTGACAGAATATAGGGGCATGGATCTGATTAGAAATTGGAGCAAGCCAAGGATCAGGTAACTGCTGATTCCATTGGTATAAAAGCCAGGCTCTTAGACGACAATGAGCTAGGATAGTATGTTGAATCAGTCTTGAGCCTTGCTTAGATCCCTACGGTCACCGGTAGTAATGAACCTTCCTAACATGTAAGCTTAGGTGAATGAATTTAGATATTGTCCAATATCGGTTCTTTTATGATGAAGTGTTGTTTCCATTCTAGCACTCTCATGTATGTGGAAAGAGGTATAGGCCACGAAACCTTGGTACGATGATTCCTAACGCCTCATTAATTCCCAGGTGTGCGGCAAATGCAGGCTGGCACGGTTGTGATGGCGGGGGCTGGGCAGGTGGAATAAGGGGGACTTGTCCCATTACTGATTGATCCCTCACGGTGTGGCAAAACTGCGAAGGGGATGCGAACCGACTTGTGGATTTGCCCAGCAGCACATGTGTGGGCAAGGCATGAGCTCGACACCTCTTGGGTGATGGTCACCTTGATGAGGTTCAAACCGAATATGGGCGGTGGCCCTCCCATACCGATGGGCATGCATGCCACTTTTGGAGAGGTGACTCTCTCTGGCTCATCGGGGTGGGAGATGTAACAGGCCGCGCATGCCTGCGGGGCTAGGGTCCGGTCCCTGAACTCTTCAACCTACTGCTGCAAAGTGTGTACGCGGGAGGCGGGGATGGGCGGACTACCCAGCAGCCATGTTCTATGCGGTCCAATCCATTCTTGTGAACTACATGCAGCTTGGAGGGGCCCCAAGCCGTGATTCCATACCACACAGGTCGGGCAGGTGGGATACCCCCATGTGATGATTTGACCTCGTTGATGTGTTTACGCATATGCTATGGTATAGTCATCCTTGGTGACTCTGTTTACATTGATGTTATGTGCTTATATTTACTCGTAGCGCTTCCACATTAGGGGTGATCAAAGGGAGGCAGGACAAATGACCCATCCATTCTTCCTCATCAATCCATTGAAATAGAATAGAATAGAATAGAATAGATTTTTGGCGTCCACGGGATCCAGCAGGTTGGCCTGGGACCCAAACCGAAAGGCAAGCGTGTTCTTGTGAGGATTAAAAGCTACATGGCCAGGAAAGTTTTGAGGAAAACCTTAGCGATGTGTAATAAGTATGTTATTATTTGTACAATTAATAAGGACCCAGGTTCAATCTAGTCCGGAGGACATGCGACTAAGTGGTGCATCCATAACCTCACGGAGGTGGCCCCAACAAACCCAGTGGTCAATGGCGGTGCAGCGGTGGCGGGCACTAATGTCCAGACATATACTCCGGATGTGGGCAGCTGGGCAGATCTAGGGCATGACATTCATCCTCAATGGTGCCACAGGTGGCAACATGGCAAGCCTGTGCTCTAGTGCATCCAGGCCCGTCTTGTTTCAATCGGGAGCGTGTGCACACGTGCGAATAAAGAGCTATAAGTTTTGCGGCTTCTTCATGACATTTGGGTATCTGAAAAATGTAGTGTGCCAGACCTCTGGTAGCCTAGGATTGACTTCTTTGCGTGCGACAATATGCGTCGAACGCTGCTTGCATCGAGCTGCGAAGGAAAGTAGCATCGTGAAACAAGTGCCTTGATCTTTCTTTGTGTCCTTGTATGCGCATCATTTTGCTGTACACCCAGTACGTAGGGCTCACTGACGCCTTCAATGATTCCGGGTGGGGACATCGCCATAGCCAAGAAAACAAGGTTTGGTGGCGTGTATCTGACCATAGCGACCACCTTACGGAAGCAAATGATAAGCGTTCAATGCGGCCCGTTGAGGGTGGCTTGTCTCTGAGTGGGATCTGGTATGGGCTGTGGACTTCACCCCAAAGGGTTCCCCGTTGCACCAAGGCCTTACGCACTGTTGAGGTCATTCAGTGTTGAGGATATATAGGATATTTACACTTATACCATACAAAGGACCCATTTCGACCAAGGCTGAAACAAGTGTGTTGGTGGCCCAGGTCATACAACTTCTGCTGTGTGGTACATTACGCATGGCATATAGTGCTTTCCAACCAGTGACCCACCTTTGATGGCGGCATCAATGGGTGGTGAATTTGAGAACTCGATCCCCAAGTACTGAGCCACTCATCTTGTCCACAGTAGAAATGGATGAGGAAGCCTTGGGCGTAGGGATGATAAGTTTTGGCCGGAGTTGGTGTCGGTGGATGGCCCAGTCGGCTTAGGCGCGAGAGGGACTTAATCTGCCTTCTAATAAGATGGGAGCATCGTAGAAGAGTAGGGGATGTCACAGGTGGTATCAGCGCCATGTTGCTTGGTAGACTAGATGAGGCAGCCATTCCACATTTATTAGGACTAACGGTAGACTTTCAGCCTTGGGAATATCAGCAAGCACTTGAACCTCGAAAAATTGGAAAATTTTTTCCCAATCCTTAGAGCGATGAAAAGTAGGATAATGTTAAGTTGGGAAGAATAGTCGAAAACCCTGAAAATTTCTCGCCATTAGGAGGACCCTCAAAGTGCGCCTAGGCATTTTCAAAATTTTGAACAAGGGCCTCAAGCGCATTGTGTGGAGTGGTTGACCAATTTTGACTTAGATAGATGCATACTAGAGTAACTGATAGCTCGGGATAGCTTAGAATTTAAATTTGCTAAGAATGTATGTTCTAACACTAAGAAACTCTATAGAAAACTAAAATTAGAGCAAAAGGAGTAACCCCTCGGTCGTGCTTCCAGCATTTCCAAAAGTTTTGAAAGTGCTTCACGACCGTGTGGGTGGTAGATACTTTTGGTCTGAAAAAGAACCCATCAGATAATCTAGCAAAACAATAATGCTTTACATAATGGTATAACATGAAATTGCATGTCCAAACCCAAAACTCCCGCACCTATAGATAGACCCTTAGGGTTCCTTCATTTTCACCTTTCTTCTCATTACGCTCTTGATAAAGCGGAATTTTTAGAGCTCGGAAGGCAATGGACATATTTTCAAAATATGGCTTACGCGCACCAAACTCAAGCTGCTTTCCGAGTGGTTATGCAGGGCAAAATTACAGGCGCCCAAGTTCTTGCGACTCAGCGGAGGCAGGAGGCTCAAGAGCGAGCCAGGCAGAAAACCTAACTAGTCGGATGTTGGGGAGGAGGGACCCGGTAGCGGCCAAGGGCGAGCAGAACAACCCGAGGGGTCTTGATAATCAAAAGAAGCCTTTCGGAGGATGGGGAGGCTGGCCCGGAGGAGAAGGGCCAGGGAGGGCGGTCGCTGCAGAGGAAGGAAGCTAAGCGCGTCCGGCTAAAAGAAATTGGGCAAGAGAAAAGGCAACAAAGAGGAAGAGAATTGCAGATAAGGAGGCGTGGGAGATTGAAGGGAGGTGGTAGGAATTGAAGGAGGGCCTTGAGGACATTGAAGGAGGCCAAAAGAAGAAAGATCTAGGGTACCAAAAAGAAACCAGGAGAAAGCGAAGACAACACACACATAATTTGAAGGGTTGGCATAAGGGAGGCGGGAGCAGGACCACCATCTTCTTCCTCGGAATCTGAAGGTTGGGCGAGGAGATCTTAGAGTTCCAGTAATACAGGAAGGCTCGGGACCTTCAAATCCAAACAATGATGATGAAGAAGAGCTGGGCACCACCCCATACCCAGTGGCCGGCCAGGCAAGCGTGACTAAGAAGGGCAAGCCGCAGGAATCCTATGTGCTCAAGCATGAGGCGGTACAAGGAAAAGTGAGAAGGGAGTACCAACAATATATGAAGATGTCTGAGGTACTCAAAATACTATAAATAAATAAGGTAGCATTACATGGAGGAAGGAAGATCAATAAAGAAGACACTTTGAAACTACTTGGAGACCGTACCACCCAAGAAACCAATGAAGAGGAAGTAGGACTCCCTATTTTTGCAAAAAGCTGCTCGGGAGATTAGAAGGCATTTCGGAGGAACTCACGGACCTGCTGATTCAAGGGCTTCATTCACAGATTAACCTCGAGAAATCCCGCAGAATTCAACAAGACCAAGCGAGAGATGATATATTTGCTTGCATTGTAGGAGGCGGTCGAGGCAGAGTTGGTTCAGCACTTTGAGATTTCTAGCATGTGCTCTCCATGCGAGAGTCACTTCTATGCCTAGAGATATGAAGTTAGCTAGGTTCATAAAGAAGGAGGATTGCTAATAAAATATAATTATAAAAATTTTATAAATATAAAAGTGTTTTGACTGGGTTATAAAGTGTAAGATTGTATTTAATAAGGTTGTAATAATGGCATATGTAATTGAAATTGATTTAACTTGGACAAAAGTCACTGTTTGAGCCACATCCCTCACCAGTCACGCTGGGACTGCTTTAAAAGTTTAGAAATGCCTCTACATGCTTGCGCTGGCCAGGTGTTAACCGATGATCTATATTTAGACTT